>PQWD01014800.1:0-145497 GCA_019425675.1 Leucinodes orbonalis
AAGGTACACTATCATCCGTTAACACTGCCCTGCGCCCGTCACCCGAGACGACAGATGCGAGGTCTCTAATACCCGTTTATTAGCACAATCACAGTAAAAATAAGAGTGTTATCAATGTTTGTAAATGGCAAGTCCTTACGACTACGTGTCGGTGGAAGGTGCCGGCGGCGTGGGAGCCCTCGCGGCTGCGAGCGCGGCGGCGTGTCGGCGCGCCTTGAGCCTGAGGTCGGCGATGGAGGACGAGCGGCACCGCGCCGCCAACGCTGCCAGCCCCGCGTACGGAGGGCATAACGCGGCCGCCGCAGCCGCTGCCGCACTCGCGTACTGTTATGAACAAACACATTATATTCAAAACATTACATTGGTCACAGATGACCTTCAGAGCTTTATCGGGCATGTGGCGATGAGCGAAGATGGCCATCAGCCTAAAAACTTAATTTTAGTCACAAAATGGGGCTTGAAACTCGGCATAGGGCTTTGCAAGGAGGGGAGGGCTAGGTAACCTTGGGAGAATATCAACCGATACGCCTGTAACGGGAATATGAACTGGTCGAACCTACTGACTCGCGACGATGGGGCGTTGCCAGCTGTTCCCAGACTTTGTCCAAACATAAAATAGGACGATCGGTTTCCTCACTAGTTGGTAAATGAAACGTCTGCTCATGAATCAATTGACATGTCATTGGTAAATGTAACCTGTTGGATTCAAACTGGGAAAAGTAGTCTAAGTATTATTAATTATCATAATGTGTAATGTCTTTACAAATGATGTATTGGTAAAGCAACTGAAACGGGGCCTATTTTTTTTTCAAACTAACTAAAAAAAATTAGCATTTTCCAACCGTTTCAAAAAGTTATGATGCCAAATTTCTATCAAGGTGAGTTACCTGATGTGCTGCAGCAGACAGAAGGGCCGAATCGAATGGCGCAAAGGCGGCGGGCGGTGAAGCATGCGGCGCTAAGGGAAGTGGCGGTGGGCGGTCGCGGTACTCCCGCTAGCCTCGGCACCGACACGTACGGCGCACACGCATGGTTCCAGCGGTGTCCCACCCCCGCTCACCAGCAGACCTGCACACAACGCACACTACAACAGGAAATCCACGCTAGTTTGATACCAATTAACAAGGGATTCGCACGCAACAGCGTCCTACCCTCGCTTACCAGCAGGCCAACATTCAATCCACCTACACTACAACAGGGATCCCAAATCCCATTTAAAGAAGTTAGAACCCCTAATTACACACTACAGTTTGTTTGTCCACAGGGACACACGCACACAAATTGAAGGATCTTTAACATCTTCATCAGCTCATTAAACGTCCCCACCGAGAGCCACGAGCCTATCCGACATCCGTGAAGGGTGTATAGGCCTTAGTCGTCCACCGGGCCCAGTGCGATTAGCCGACTTCACGCACACCTTTGAATCTCTTCATAGCGACTTGTGATTAGTTTGAAGACGTAAAAGCGTACACGCTACGGCGTCTCCACTACCATAGGGATTTTCTCTACTACTTAGTCTGAAATCCCATAAACAAAATACAGCAGTGTTCTGCATCAGCAGCAACGCGGAAATTAGAAAGGATGGACACAAAATACACGAATGTAGCTTGGTCAATGTAAGTTAACGAAACTTTCTTCACTGTCAAGTTAACGAAATAATAAGGATACTAAATATTTTAGAAAACTACCAGCAAAACAATCGCAAATCCAAATCATGAACCTCATCAAAATATCCAAGAGAGAGCTGTTGAATACAATACAAATCAGTCGTCGATTGCTTTAATATCTTGGATGGGAGATACATTCCGTTGCTATAAAAAATCAAATTCGAAATAGAATTATTTATACTCTTAAATTGATAGTTTCGTAAAAATAAATAATTGTTATAAAGTGATCCCTGACGACCACCAGCGATGCCTCCCGGCGGCACCGCGTCCATTCGCCGTAAATCCGAGTAGATCCTTGCCTGAACTTCACTTAATTAAATTGATATTTAAGTAAAGCATAATTTGCTCGTAAATTAAGCGAGATCCATTGTTTATAGCCGCCTGTCGGGCGAAGTGAGCAATTAATAAATTAACGCGGATCTAACCGACTTAAGGTGTTCGGTGGGTCTCGTCTAAAGGATTCATTAATTTAATTACTCTTGTCTTTGGTATCAGATTTAACAAAGTCAATGAAATACCTACCGCTGGGAATCTGGCAAACGGTTTAAAACTGATATTGTGAATTTTCTACTTAAGCCAGTTCCTCAGACAGTAGGTATTTACTTTTCAACTGTTTTTTCCATACCTAGAAGAACAGGTAAAATTCAATTTTGATTCTGGTGAAAACAGCAATGACTAAGTTACTTTGAAAATCTTAATATAATTTAAATAATATCTACTAAACAATATTACTTATGTTTAAATATGTAATGCATATAAAAGCGGTACGCGATAAAACATACAATAATATGTAGCAAGGATGCGAGAGGGCGGGCGCAATGTTCATAGTAAATCAGAGTCGCTCCGGTCGCCGTCGGCATTATCAAAATGGATGTTCCCCGCGTGTATGAGTTATTTCCATATTTGACACCGAATTACTTTCGAGAAGTGCCGACATAAAGAGCGGGTGCGCGTCCGGCCCGACCCTCGGCCTTCGCCCCCCGCGACCGCCGTGCATTTATTTGATTAACTCTGAGTTGTTTAATTTAATCGAATTAGAAGGTAAGCCCGGCGGGTTGCATCTCCGTCTCGCTTATTTTAAAACGCTCCGAACATCTTTACAGCGGTTTCTGCGCAATAAAATATCGCCACCCTCACTGCGCGCGAATAACTTTACAATTTTATGAACAGGGGAACAATTAGGAGTCGGTGTATTCTTTTTATTCTTCAGTTTCACAGCGCTGTGATTGTTTTTATGGCGGGCGGCGCGCTCCGAGGAGATTCATTTCTTCGTTAAAAATGAATTCTTAATTTTATGAAGATACAGCACAGACTTTTATGATTTATTGTATTAGTCAAAAGTATTATATTACCTTAACATTGGTCTGTGAAGTATTCTTTGGTTTTCTAATTTAGAGCTTGTGTTGCGTGAACAAATCTTTCTTATATATCATTTTTTAAATATTTAAACTGTAAAAATAAAGCAATTGTAAGTGCTTGTAACCATTTTTGTCAATACTTCTATACATATAAATAAAATTATAGTGTCTGTTTGTAATATTTAAAAAAAACCTTCATGCATGTGATTATATAATACGGTACGTACACCAAAATAGCCAGATGTTAATAAGACAGACAATATTGTCTGTCTTATTAACATCTGGCTTAAAAGAAAGTTTGTCGTTCTTTAATAACCAGGTCTTGACGGGGCATGGTTGCTTTGGAAGTATTTGTTGAAAGTGGCAAGACGTGAAAACAACTCGGCTTGTAAGAAAGTGGAGGGAACTAAATACAATTGAGCATACCCTAAGGGAATGTCCTGCGTGGTTAGAGCAGAAAAATGCTCTGAAAGCAGTTGTAGGTAATGACCTCGAGTTACCATCTGTCTTTCGGACAATGATAACTGAAAAAAGGAGCTGGAGAGCTGTTGCTTCTTTCTGTGAAAGCGTCATGCTTCAGAAAGAAGCAGTAGAAAGAATAAGAGAAGATGATCCTATAGCAAGTGCAAGAAGGCGCCAGAGGACAAGGCGGTGTGGCGCCAGCTTAATAATTAGTGGGGGCTGCGGATTTTGGATTCAGGGGTCAAGACGCTCACTGATGGTAAGTGATACGTCTGACCATGACAGAGCGCATCGAAGTAGACCAACAACTAATAGACAGTTATTATTCTCTGTCAATGCTGCACTGCGCCTGACATCAGAGACAACAGATGTTAGGTTCTTATAGCCGGTAATTATACTAGCTACAGTGCCTCATCCGAAACACAAAGTGCACAGCACTCCAGTTTCACGGAATATCTGACACTGCGGTGGTACCTACCTAGACGACTGAGTATCGAGTCTACCACCTAGTAAGTCTACTATCCCGCTTTGTTGAATTAGTCCATGGGTCACTGGACTTTCCCATATCTCCGACGGAGGAGAGGTGGATCCGTGTCAGCGCGGATAGTGTCGACGGCTTGAACGGTTGGATGCGCTCGGCGCTTGCACAATCCCGTCTTAGTACGATGCGCACGGAAACCAGGGGAGTTTAGTCGATAGAAGTCCGACTTAATTGCTAGTGCTCCCCGGAATGAGCAGTGTCAATTTGGAAGCAGCAATGAATTCTCTTCTATAAAAGAAATGCATCATTATTGTATACTTTACTTGTTGCAAGTTATTACTGTAAAATAATAGATAAGCATATGAGGACAATACACTTTAACCCTAAACGGCACCAAATAATGACACCGCAAACGATTAAACCGATACGTGAGTAATAATAACACAGACTCGGCGCTCCGTCAAAGGGAGACGTAACAAATAACCGTTTCATTTCACTTTACATGATTGTGCTCGAGTTAGGCGGGCGCGGGAGGGCACATAAGTTAATAGACATTTAGCAGGGGACGGCGGATTGCGTCCGAATGACTCCCGCGGGAATCATTTTATTCGATTCTGGAGAGCGGCTTTTTTCCGCTTTACGCTCCGTTTAGCCGATGCTCTTGCAATCACGGAATGGTGTGAGCCGCGAGCCGACCGCGTACCTTCGTCTCTCGTTAGCCGATATGACGTAACAATCTCTGACAAGACATTACCGCAAAGCGTTGTTGTGTCAAAACTAGATTTTCGGTCACTAGGGTTGTGGGACAATGTATTCTGTTTTGTGTTATTTCTCTACCATTGTTCGCTGCAACTATCACCCTTTCACCCTAATATTTCTTTCACGAGACATCGTCTTAAAATTATTGCTAATTCAGTCTGATAGACTGGTGTTACCATTTTAAATGATCTTAAATGTGAAACCTGATTACCAGTAGTGCCAATATCTACGTAGATCGTTGTAATATTTGCGTTCCAGAAAAATGTGTTTAATAATGTTTAAACACTATGACTGCACTTGCTTAGTCATCAAATTTAATTAAACATATCACAATTCACCACATCACAGTAGGAGATTAGACAAACGGACTAAGTGATTTTAAATTGACACATCCAAACCAAAGCAGAGAGTTATAGAGCAACAGTAACGCATTATGTATTCTCCATGACTCTGTCTAACTCGATTACAGTTCCCGCCGGCGCGGTCCGACTCTACAGTTTTTTAATTCGACCATAACTCACGCGGATGAATAATTAAAATGGCGGCGGGTCGAGGCGGGAATCCGCGAGGTCTCAGTAAAAAAAACACCGCGCTACATACGAGACGATAAATTCGGGAAATTGCGCAACGCACTTAGCGATTTGGCCTCCCTCGGATGGTCAAGATTTGATTCCTGTCAAATTCGGGTATCCATTCCATAGACAATAATTTTTATGTTAAGCCGTTTTGACGCTAACAGAACGCTAAGGACTTCGCAGTTGGTGATTTCAATCGATTTGAACTTGATTACTTAAGCAGTATGAAATTGAGATTTTTTTTATATTACGAAGTGAACTGGACGGTCAGGAGGCTTCCCTTATGGCTCACCCGAGATAACAATGCTAGGTATTTTATACCCCGTAATTTCACTAGCTACAGTGCTCTCATCCGATACACAAAAGGGCATAGCACTCTTATTTCACAGGACGATAACTACTGTACTGTGGTGGTACTTACCTAGACGACTCAGTATCGAGCCTACCAAGTGTTAAACCTTAAGGTTTCAAAAATTAACTTGATTTAACCTAGATATTGTTAATTTGAAGTACTTATTTATAATGTTCATAATATATTTTTATATCTAAGTAAATGGAGAGAAATGAATAACAACATTTCTGAGAAATCGAATTTCAGCATTCATAAAATAAAAAATTCAAAAAATCATCTTAAACTTGTAATTTAATGCTGATATTTAGTAATACCCAAATCAAACCATAAGGGTTCTTATATGAAATTCAAAATGTAAATAATAATCATTAAAATGTTCGCTATACACTACTTTGGCATATTGTTGATACTATTCTGCTTCAATAGGTTACTTAAAGACAAATTTTAATTTTTAAATCTGTAACATAACCAGCATTACCTTCAAATTCTCGAATGTTTCATAAAACGCTGCAGTGTACGTTAACATTTTTTTTTGCGAATTGCCAAAATCATTTGCAATCTGCACATTTCAAGTACATTAAACAGCAAATGCATTGTGAATATAAATAAAGTTGCTTAACCACATTTATTTAAATTACTCGGAGCGTAGTGCGTGAACATCGAAATCTTTCACCGTAAAGAAATGTGTTTCATAGCAAAATGACATTAACTAATAATACAGACATAATTAATAAAAAGGGACTGTTGAAATAAAGGGACTGTTTTTCTTCAAAATAATAACTACAACAGGTTGTTAAGTATGTAGCTGTTTCTTTTAACTTGGAATTATATGAACGTATTCTGGCTTAGCATATTTTGTGATGACATTTATAAGTATATATTAAAAAAAAATCGTTTGTTTACCTTTATGCATCTGGCTCTCGTGTTTTCGACATTTCGCTCGGCGGTTTTGGAACCAGACCTAAAGAAACAAAAACAATATTTAAATTATTATTGTACCCATGTATTTATATATAGGTATTTAAAAAATTTTCACCACATCGTCAATTAACTATATTACTATAAAATCAGAACATTCTAAGAGTTTGAGTAAAGAACTTCAATGATATATTTTTTATAGCCTAACAATTTAACTAAGATTAGTCACTACGAGTATCGTGGGTATGTAATTGAGAGAAACCTTACTTATTTTATCACTTTACAAATAGGTCATTCAATATAAAAAAGGACATTATCAATACCTATTGTAATTTTAAACTACAAAACGAACTACAATATTCTAACGACTCGTAATCCGCGTAGCAATCGTAGCTCGAAGCTAACGTACTCGTAGCAAACTCGTAGCTCAATATTTATGAAGACAGATCGTATTATATTTACGAATGATTTATGGGTTTCGGTGATCCTATTAATAAAATCTCTGTTTGTAAAAGTAGCGTGATTTGTGTAAAGTGTTGGATGATCACTTGGTGATAATAAATATTGTAGTGATGGGACACGGGATAGTAAGTTAGTAATGTTTACTAAATTGCAATAATCAAAGCTTATGTACTAACATTAATAAATATTCAGAGACAATCACACAGTGCCATAACGGGTACTAAGCAACGAATAAACTTACTTATACACATTTTTTATTAAATTCATGCAGATTATACATAGAAACACCCAGGCCAATACAAATAGACATGTTCATGCACGCAAATGTGTGTACTGCCGGAGATCGAACCCGGCACCCCTGGTGTAACAACCAACAACTCAACCAAATGCACCACATGAGTCGTAAACCAAATACACCACATGGGTCGGATAAAATTCTGACCATGCGGGTTCAAATCTGGTTCTTACTCTAGTTTCGTTATGTAGGTATGTGTGAACGTAGTGCGTGCTCATGTAACACATATCAGTTTAAACTAGTTTGAATGAATTTAAATTATGAATTACATGTTGATATATATAGAAATTGACTAAACCCCAAACTTTTTTTTTCTTTTGGTTTGTATGTCTGCGCTTTTTAAATAACTGCCCGCTAAACAATCGAGGGCATAATAAATAACTAAAACATTAGTTGCTTTACTACACGATACTTCTTACGATGTGACCTTACTACTTACTGGCTACTTACAATATTTATATACCTGAAGCGAGAAGCATACTAATAAAAGGTCATCATCATTAGGTCATTAAACGTCCCACCGGAGAACGAGCCTAACCGTATAGGGTGATTAGGCCTTAGTCGTCTACGCGGGCCCAGTGCGGATTGGACGACTTCACACACAACCTTCGAATCTCTTCGTAGGCGTGTAGGTAATAAGAGGTAAAAGAGATAAATACCTCACTTATTATCAAATGTGTGATAATAAGATTCCCCTAACGATTGTAATACATTGTTGGACGCAGTCATGATTTTCATTTGAAACGTCATGATAAACAAACGAATGTCGATTAACATTAGCGTTAAATCCAGTTTGGACGGTTGTGAAAACATGTCGGGGGGTCGGTATGGCGCGAGCGGGACGGCCGAGTAATCGAGTTACTGCGGCGGCACGGGCACCCAGCGGACATATTGTTTACGTATCGGGTTAGGGTTGCAATGTTAGAATGCTAAAGTTTTAGCTTAGTATTAGTATCATAGTGCGTCGGTGGCTCAATGGTGCAGTCTGTCGCCTTTCTAGGAGGGCTGAGGTTCGAATCCCGACACGTACCAATGAGATTTCGAATTTTCAAAAATATATTTACGGTGAGAGAAACATCGTGAGGAAACCTTCATGCACGCCTGCGAAGAGATTTGAAGGTGTGTGTGAAGTCGTCCAATCCGCACTGGGCCCGCGTGGACGACTAAGGCATAATCACTATACGGTAGGCTCGTGCCCTCGGTGGGGACGTTTAATGAGCTGATGATGATGATGATGAGTATATAGACCACTGCTAGTCCATTGGCGGGTCATCAAAGTCTACTTTCTATACGGCAAGTTACACCACGTCCTGGTGAGATTAAGTATGCTCCCGGATGGAAGGTGTTTGCTAGACTTACATCCTTATAATTGTATGTTTTTTTATAAACCTATACATATTATATGTGTGCGTTAAATTTTATTTGACTTTTGATGTTTTGTCCTAACCCAGATTTAAAACCTACTTCCTGTATCGCTTCATATATATCCATCAGACGGGTCATTTTGTTATAGCTGACACCTCTTAATCGGGAACGCTTCAATCGGGGACGTATTAGTAAAGAACGTCAACTATTTTACTAAATAATACACTTTTAAAGAAAAAATATAAATAGTTTGACATATGCTGTTCTTTCTGGTTTATTCATGCAAATTTATTTAATAATAAATAAAATAGACATAAATCTGATTTCCTTGTTGAAAGAACTCATATTAGTAATACTTATAGTTTGAGCAGATTACGAGTAGGGTATGCAAAGTGAGTGACACTAATCGCAAAAACAATAAATAATTTATTATTTGTCAAATTGAGTGCTGTTAATGACAGCAGATCGCCTATGATTTTGAATTGTAGCCGAAAATTGAGTAATAAGTAAAATCATTTAATAAGTTGGCGTTTTTCAGGTTGTCTAGACGCACAGGGTATTTCATGCAAAGCTTTTATATGGAGTGCACGCCATTGCGGATGAGTATTTTAATCCAATCCTAGACGATGCAAATATGTGTAGTTCGATATCGCGTCCATTGCGGCGCTTATATTGCGTTGGTCGCAACGCAGTGGACTCATAGTGACCAATGCGACGCATCGTATTGAGACGCCCAATGCGATTATCATAATATACCGGTGTCATTCGTTAGACAGTTATATAACGTAATTTTGAACCAATCAAAAGCATGAGATCAATAGATTATCATTTTTTTATTACTGAAAGACCTCATACAATAAAGGTTACCTTTTAGTCATTGAATAGCTTATATCCGATTGCTGAGCGAAATTATAAAATTACAATTACTCCTGTAATAACGCTGGTTTACTGCGGATTAGTGGGTATTAACAACTACCATAGGTGTTAGGATCGACAGCTTAGCGTGCCCTTCGAAGTACGTTATCATCTTACTTTGATGGTGCTTTATCCTGCAATGTCCTTATCAAACTGGGAAAAAAATCATAAAGTAAATTTGACTATGTGGTCTTGTTGTGGCCTACGAGTCCGGCCGAATCTAAACTCAAAGCTTACACCACTAGGCCAGAATGGAAGTCTAAACACTTATGCAATTATTGTGAAATTATATTCAAAAGGGACGTTATCTCAGTGTCTGCTCGAATGTTTAGCCGGGATAACAACAGAATTTATATTGTTTTTACTACTAAACATTCGAGCTTTTTAAACCTAAGAACCTTGTACTATGCTTATGGAGCGGCATTGTCTTTATTGACGAAGCTCCTTAAAAATAGAAAAAAAACCTTGTAATATCATTACTACTGTAATGATTTAAGAGCCATCCAACTACTAAAAAGCAAAACCTGTTTAGTTACTATTTTTTTTATTTGTGCTGGATACACCGCTTACATATTTCTCAAACGTCAATGTGTGTCCTGAAATCATGTTTATTTGTTTTCAGCCTTTTTAAAGTAAGTTTCTACAGTTTTAATAAATCCTTGTAGATTAATTAAGATTATTAGCGATTAAAAAATTGTAAATCACACTGTACTGGAATATAACTCGGTGATAACGGCTAAACTGGTGCGATTTGATTGCGCTCATAGACTGCCCCAATATCCATAAGCCAAACAAAGTTGAAACCCTAGTGAACACTGCAGTCACACAGTGACAAATTGCACAGTATGGATTTGCGAGTGTGTGCGCCGGTCAAATAAAGTAACCACATTAGGGCCAGAGCACGCGCGCGCTGATTACGTACGCCGCGTTGGCAGCGTGCTCAGTAAGCCCAGTAAGTCTTGTTTAACTCAGTTTTTTTTTAACTGACTACTGCTGTTGGCCGCAGATGGCCTTTACAGCTTTACCGGGCAATTGGAGAGCGCAGATGGCTCTCAGCCTTATAAAATTTAACTCATTGCTACGGACCTATTCAAAGACGCTACAGGACAAGCCGTGTTTTATTTTAGCTTCGATGCTACGGAGCCACTGTAGCACTCGTATTATTGCTTCTGTACAGCTTAGTGCTTTTAAACACGTGCTACGGACCTATTCAAAGACACTCAGAGCTACAAGGCCAGATTTTACTACTTCAGTGATAATAGCGGATACTACAGTGCTACGGAGCCACTGTAACACTCATATGTATATGCTACAGTTAAGTGCAGTGGCGGTTTATTGCTACAATGCAACTTTGACACAATTTTTTTATACATTTTTGTAATAAATAAAAAAGGGATTCCTACTTATCCACTTGGATAACTAAAACTACAGTTAGAGGTGTTAAGATGTAATAAATTCCACAATTGGCGTTATAGATATATTATTATAGATTTATTTTTCAGCGCAGTCAACGTCCAAATTAGAACATTAAATAATCAAAAACAAACAAAATCTAATCGCTAACATAGTCTTTATAACTATAATTCGTCTAAATGATCTAGTCAATATCACTCCCCTCCCAGACCGCCACATAACACACACGTTTCATATGATTTGTGTATGTGAGTCGACGACGACCGATACGCTAACTAGGGGCGCATTCATTAGCTGTGATTACATTAGACATACGACTAAATAACAAGCAAACACACAAACAAGGCCCTCCGTTTTATAATACAATTGTTACATTTTAACTGAATTTGAATGCAAACACTGCTAATTAGCTCACGATTAAATACGATCGATGTTGACTATAAAATTAGTAACAGTTATAGTTAATAAATGAATAAATGATTAAAATTAAAATTTATAATTATTTTATTTATTTCATAGGAAGAAAAATGCTTTACAGCAGCCGCAGCAGGGCAGACATGTTAGGTGATAGTGATAGCTTCACCCAAGTGCCTTGGCGAGAAATGGGGAGAATGGAAAGGGATATATATATAGGGAGGGGGAAGAGGTTTTAACCCTCTAGTGTTGTTTGACGCCGGTTTTCTTTGAGACGGCTTGTGGCGTCACTTCGGTTGGCCAACCCATTCGTGCGATTGACCTTTGCAATTAAAGCCCATTTTTTATTTATTTATTTGATATTACTTGTGGTGAATGAACAGGTAAAAGTTTTTATTTTCCAATTCGGAAAGTACCTATGTAATTGATATGTAGTGATTTTGGGTAGGTATTGAAAATAGGTATGCCCGAGAATCCGTCCCCAGACTATAATGGACATTATTGATAAACCATATAGTGTAATGATTAGAAAGTGGGTATTTAATAGTATTTATTTATAACATTTATGTACTAACAAAATTAATTAATTAATACATATCAGTTTGTTTACTAGATATTATACCTACCTAGAGAGTACAAGCACTTTGCTAGATTGGGATTAGATGGCTGTGTGGTGAATGAATATTTATCACACTAATATAAAGGCGAAAGTTTGTGTATGTTGGTTACTTCTTCAAATGTTGTGTGGAGTTGTCTAACACCTTGGATTAACTAAAAATTGTCTTCTACCGCGGGTAACACCGAAAGGCATTGCTACTTTAATATAAATTGTACTTTAAATAAACAAAAATACGCCTAATCAAATTATCCAATTAACGAATTACTTTGACTGTCTCGCGTTAAACGTGACTGTATCCACACGACACTAGTGAAGACATACTGGGACGTTGTATCTATTTATAATCTGACACTTTTGTGTCCCCTACCACGGAGTAGAAGGCACTTAACGCCGATCGAGGCACTAATAGCGATATATTGCCGATAAACTGGTACTTGTTGGACGCTCACAGCTAATTACGTGCATTAGTAATGAGTAGGGGTCGCCATGTTAAGTGGGCATGCGTTACGGGCCACGACGAGATTGCTGCTCATTAATTAATAACGCACAGGCTAATCATAATATATGGGTTGTGTGTGCGATTGTAAGGGAGACACGTAATCGCTAATTGTTACTTGCATTTACCGAGTTGTCATTGGACGTACTTTACGGTTCATCTGGTAGAGATACATCTTAATTTCTATAAATCTCTAAGTTTCTCATATTACTATTATAGGTAGGTATAACTTTACAAATAAAACAATTTAGAGAAACTATTTCTAATATAAAAATTAACGATTTTGAATCTCTGAAACAGCTTGACCGATTTTGACAGAACCTTTAATGGTTGATATACACGTTATAATGACTCAATAAAAATAAGTATAGGCAGCCTTTTCTTTTCTCGGGGACGAAGTCACGATCGTTGATAAATAAATTGAGACAATATAGTATGAGATGGAGGGTTGATAATTAACCTGAGACACGGGAATAAAGTTATTTTAGGTCACGTACCAGCCCACCAAACTTACTCACTTTCTATGAATATAGGTAACTCCAATTTATGTAACTAAATGTATTTTGTGAGTAATATGCTTTTTATTTATTTATTATAATTAGAATAATTGTAAAATATAGAAAGAAAGATTTTTAAAAAACAAACAATAAATGTGTGCCAAATAACACTTTACTAAGTATTTATCCTGACAGACTAGCAGCATGCCGGAACGTTTTCCTGTGAAGTCTTGTAAAAGTATTTTTTGAATTTTAAGTATCACAAGTTTGTGGAGTTAGCGAAGGTGATACTTGGTTCTAGGTTGGTTTCTTAAGCTTCGATGATAAACGCGAAAAAAATAACATACCTGCACTCTTGCTTCACTGAGGCCTAGCCTCTGGCTTAGCTCCTCTCTCATGAAGGCGTCAGGGTAATGAGTCTCGTCGAACAGCCGCTCCAGCTCTCCCAGCTGTTCCAGAGTGAAGTTGGTCCTCGAGCGGCGTTGCTTGCCACTGCCAGCGCCCGCAACGCCGTTGGGTGATTTGTCCGATATATCTGACACAATCAATAACAATTAAAAATATGATCCAGTAATAGTATGTCATATTTAATGGACATAATTATCACGTTAGCGTGTTACTGGTGATAATCAATGTCGTAGTCTTTCACCGTTGTCCTTAGTCAAATAGCTATTAGGATTTCTCTTATTTTATTTAGGTACAATGGGGATAAAGACACTGCCCAGTGCCCACCGTGTCATTAAGTATGTAAGTGTCAAGCAGAGTACAAATTAAAAAGTTCATAAGGCTGATAGAGCCCAATTCTATTGTTAGCCTTGAATCCGTAGCACCAAAGACGTACATTTGCCTCCTATACTTAACTTATTTTTTAAAGTATGTATGTCCTTTACCATGAGGTTATTGCGTAAAACGTGTTAAAAGTAACCTTATCAGTTAGTTCAAATACAAGCAAATATGTTGCAAACAACTTTGTTCACCAGATGGACTCGAGGACGGTGAGGTCATAATTTGAAAGACTATTTACTCACGGGATAGTCTATACTTTTGGATTAAGAAATTCCATGCAAATTAGATGAATGAATGACGATGCTTCATGCACGCCTGCGAAGAGATTCGAAGGTTGTGTGTGAAGTCGTCCAATCCGCACTGGGCCCGCGGACGACTAAGGCCTAATCACCCTATACGGGTAGGCTCGTGCCCGTCGGTGAGGACGTTTAATGAGCTGATGATGATGAGATGAAAACAAAATACGAATCCCTTGTCGAAATCGAATCTCGAAGTGTCTGAAGTAGACAGACTGGTCGCGTTTCGTCGTCCGTCGAAACGCTGATGAAACGCTCACGACGTGAAGTGTCGTTTAAAGCAATTTAGCAAATTGGGAAGCTCTCGTTTTTATACGGCAATTATGTAAATGGAGGGATTATCCAAATGTGGGCGGCGCTGCGGGCCACACCCTCCCCTTTCGTCTCGAGGGCTTCCTTACACTCTAACGACCTGAGAACAGTGATTAATTGTCCAACGACGCTGAGAATACCCCCGTTAAACTCTCTCCCGGTGATTTATTTGATTGAAAAGTCTTTTCCGGATATCCATTAAGGGCTTATTCATTTCGCTTGTTCCGCTCGTTTGCCGCTAATCCTAAATGATATTGTTTAATGATTGTTTTAAGGACAGACAAGGATTTTTCAATGTCGTCAACTCATTTACTTTAGAGCTTTGTGATTTTTTATTCAATCATTACCACCGGAGTGTATCCATAAGGTATGAAATATTTGGTCGTAATGGACTTTTGCTCTGTGCTTTAGCATTGTCTTGTTTTGCAGTCCGTGCGGAGGTGATTTTTCAAATTTTCGTACAAGTACAAAAGAGACGGGAGCTATTTGGCCGTATTCTAAACCCCGTACCGCACTTAACGTAGGCCCGCGCGGAGCTTCAGTTAGCTGTAGTGCTGTGCTAGTTAATACGATTTACAGAACACAATATTTCATTCATCACATCGTAGTAGGTAAGTTATACATAAATTCACGTATTTAGCTATTTTTTCAGTAGATATTTTTATATCTAGTGAAATAAATAATTGCAATATAAAAAATCAAGGACCTTTTATGTGATTTGTACCTAAAAGAAATAAAAATATAAAATAAGAATTTACTATTTTTGTAAAAAAGGTAACAGTTTCATAGTAAATAAGTTATTATTTTCATTAAATAGTTTCCGTTGATTGTGTACGACCTGAAACAATAATAAATGTGATACAGAAAAATATTTTATTTTACCCCATCCATGTCTCCAACAATATGACTGCAGTATGTGTTACGTACGACAAGCATTTTCCCGTAAAATAAACCATTTCCAAAAATACCTGTCAGGTAACTGTTACGATATTACTTAGAACCCCGTGCGGCGACTGGAGCTGTATTATGTCCCAGCCATCTGGTTAAATTAGCGATCCTATTGGATGCCTAGGCCGTTCATTAAACGCCGGCATCCAATTAAATAACTGACTGAAGAACAAATAGCTATGTCGTTGACCGCAACGTTTAACTAAATGGCTGAACGTATACTCCATAGATTGAAACGACAGAAAAATTCTGCTGTGGACTTTCCATGTCTCTACACAGAGAGTTTGAAGTCAGAACTACGTACGAGAAAATAGACGTTGTAACGCATATCAGGCATTCTTGATACGGGAAGCATGTGACTTATACAGCACTTGGAAGTAAGTCATAATGTTGCGTAGAACGCGTTGAACATGTTAAAAAAGGACTACATTTGAGATGAAAGTAAATCACATAATTATCGAAAAATATATCTCTCTCTTTTCAACCTATCGCAGTCCATTGCTGGACATAGGTCTCCACCATTTTGCGCCAGATATCCCGGTCCTCCGCTTTTCTCATCCAGCTTCCACCAGCGACTTTTCGCAAGTCGTCGGTCCATCGGGCCGGAAGGCATCCTACGCTACGCTTGCAACGCGGTCTCCACTCCAGAACTCCTCTGCTCCAACGGCCATCGGTTCTGCGACATACGTGACCAGCCCACTGTCACTTCAACTTGCTGATCCGGCGGGCTATGTCGGTAACTCTAGTTCTCTTACGGATTAAAACATTTCGGATCTTATCCCTAAGAGAGACTCCAAGCATAGCTCGCTCCATTGCGCGTTGAGGGACTTTGTTGTGAACCAATACCGCAGTCAGTGTCCATGTCTCAGCTGCGTATGATAACACGGGTAGGACGCATTACTCAAAGACTTTCGTCTTTAAGCATTGCGGAATAGTTGACGTTAAGACATGACGTAGCTTACCGAATGCCGCCCAGCCCAACTGAATCCTCCTACTAGCATCCCTCTCGAAGTTATGCCGGCTAAGTTGGGTGGTTTGGCCCAGGCAGATATACTCCTGCACAACCTCGAGAGGGACGCCATTGACGCATATCGGTTGTGGCATGACACGTCTATTGAACATGACTTTCGTCTTGTCCAAATTCATGCCAAGCCCAACTCGTCGGGAAGATTCATTAAGGCTGTTCAGCATCTCAGCAAGCTCTTTCGATGACTCTGCCACGATGACGATATTGTCAGCAAAACGAAGATGAGAAGGAGAGATATTGTATTATAGGCCAATAAATAAGAACCGTATTATAAGATACAAGGCTCTCGATGACCAAAACATTTCTCAGTTGCATTATAATGATCAATGTTAAAATGCATTAAATACAGACAGTTTATATGAAAACTTATTTAATGTAATCTAAAGTATATTTATGATAGTTAGTTGCTCAACAAAAATAATTGAAGCAAATAATTTAAAATCCAAATTCTTTGTATGGGCGACATGAGGCTTAAATAAAACTAGAAATATACTTTCTAATTTATAAGTATAATTTGAAAGCAACATCTTCAGATCGAATATTTATTGCCTTTGTTAGAAATATTTATAAAAAAATAAAAAAGCTAATGCAATATTTTTGTATAACAAATAGCCACCTGGAATATCAATAACAAAGAAACATGTAATAATCAGAATTGCGATAATAATTTCTCTATTAAAATAACCAAACAATAATATTGTCAACATAGATCTCGAAGTAGCTAGTGCCTTTGAAAATTATTTACCAATATTCCAATTGAAACAACCAGCAATTTCAATTCTAGCTCTTCCATTGCTGGTTCTCTTTTGACATCAATTGATTAAGAATGCAACAAATTGTTAAGCTATAAGCACATAACTCCTGAGGTAATTATCAAGGAATTAAATATTTAAAAAACAGAAAATGTATGGGGTACATAATTAAAGTTATAATTGATAGTATAGCACCCCATCTAGCAATTGATATTTAATACTTGTTAGATAAATGTCTCCTTCCAAATTTAATGAAATACAGCAGTAAATTATTACCATTATTTAAATCCGATGATAAAAGTGATCCATCTTACTTTAGGCCTATATCTATATTTTACCTACATTAGGTAAAATTAAGGAGCGTCGGTGGCTCAATGTGTGGACTGTCGCCTTCCTACCGGGAGGGCTGTGGTTCAAATCCCGACACGTACCAATGTGTTTTAGAATTTTCGAAAATATAAGTACGTTATCCGACGCTATAACGGTGAAGGAAACATCGTGAGGAAACCTTCATGCACACCTGCGAAAGATTCGAAGGTTGTGTGTGAATCCGCACTGGGCCCGCGTGGACGACTAAGGCCTAATCACCCTATCCGGGTAGGCTCGTGCCCCTCGGTGGGGACGTTTAAAGAGCTGATGATGAAGTAAAATTATGAAAATTATTGCAAATAAAACAAACTCTTGTTTCTCTTCAACTAGTTGTTCCAATGCTGGACATAGGACTCTACCCCTATTTTGGTTACCAATGACAAATACCTGCCTTGTTTTTTGGTAATCTAACTGTATTCTGAATCAGGAAAAATTTACCGTCTTTTATTTATTTATTTATTTCATAGGAGGACCAACAGCAATAAAACACAAAAGTATACACAAATAACAACAAGTAGCCAATTATAGGTCCTCATTAATAAAAATTGTATAGAAAAGAACACCCGAATGCTTAATAAGACTAAACAATTAAAATACAGCACATGAGCCAACACAAAATCAACACAAGAATTACTCAAATTTGGGTACTTTAAAAAAAAAAATTCCTGCTCATAGCACTCCTCGCCGAAGTCACACTAGTATTGAAGAGATCAAAGTCAAAATAGCATTTAATTGGTTGAATTTATTACCAACGCGCCACAGATATTCATTTTGCCTATAGTTAGTACGGACTAGTGAAGGAAAATAATGTTGTGTTTTCTTAAACATAATTGCACACTCAATCCAACACGGCTCAATAAATCAGGACAATCAATTGATCCAGAGGAAAGTTTTAATAAATAGGTAATATCATTTATGTTACGCCACAACTCCAAAGGGAGTCTTATCCCGCATTATGCGCGAGCGAAGTCGCGGGTTAAATTAAAAATGGGCCACATGTTTATTGTCAAGTTATTTTACCGTTATTACCTATAATAAAAATATAGTCTTGTACTATCCTGGTTTTGAGCAACATCCGCACCAATTTTCTGGCAAATTCGTTGTTCTTGAGTTATAAATTGCGTTACTAGTACCAATTTCTTTCACATATAGATATTTTCACATATAGTCAAGAAGCGATCAAAACTCAGGCCAAATCAACCATCAAAAATAAAAATGCTCAGATACGAATTACCATCCACAAAATCACACTCACACAACCACTCACTGACACTGGATATATTCACACACATAGGTACATATTTTCATAACTACCTACATAAATTATATATGTCACACTTTTAGGATACTAAGTGGTACGGTCCTATAGGTAGACACTAAAATTAGTGCAAAAAAAAACAAAAAAAAAATTACACATACTTACTTATAAAATCTATTTAGTTCTGTAATAAAGTAATCATTTATCAGTAAAATGTACGACTTCGCCGTTTCACTACCGTCGTGGAGAGGATACGAATATTTAGTTTCACATCTGAAGTATGTAACGAAACAGTCAAGCCATACATATTTACTGAATTTGTAGAAGAAGAATTTGTAGAAGTTGGGTTGTAGAGTTATAGTACCCATAGTTCTAGTATTCTAACAGTGGGGATATATCAATACCTATTAGGTTCATATATTATGAAGTCTGTCTACCTTGTGCATGGAATATACGAATACAAAGGTGACTTGACAAAAATATACTATGACCTCTGGAGGTAAAACTGGCAAACTTTTTATTTGCCTTATAAATAAAAAAACTAGCTACTTTGTTAGCGTTTAACATTAAAAATTTATTTATTCAGACTTTGGAAGATGTTCCAAGTAATTTAAATTATATAATAAGACAATAGAGGACTTCTCTGGCAAACCGGTGACAAAGGAAAATCCCAACTGCCTTAAAATTATTCATCAGAATATTCAGGGGTTTTCTGGAAAGGAATTAGAATTAGAATTATTTTTAAATAAAATGAATGTTGACATACTATGTATTACCGAGCACTGGTTAAAGCAGCATGAACTAATTATTAGTATTGGTAACTATATGGTCAGTTCGTTTACTAGGAAATCGGCTATTAGAGGCGGGTCACTAATATTATTTAATAATAAAATTAAATTTAAAGAGCGTAAAGATGTGGTGTCGCTTTCTGTGGAACGAACTATTGAACTAGCGTGTGCAGAGCTGGAGCAACATGTAATCTTGTGTGTACAGGCCTCCATCAGGGAATTTTAATGTATTTGAGACTACTATGGAAGAAGTATTAAGAAAAATAAGTTCATCTAGTAAAAAAGTTATTGTTTGTGGTGATTTTAACATTAACATTTTAGAAATTCACCAAATACTGTTAGGTTTCTAAATCTTTTTAAATCATTTAATTTAATTAATCTTTTTAATGAACCTACAAGAATTACTTCAATCTCGGCCACTTGTTTAGACAACATTTTTTGTAATTTTGATATAAATTCTGATCATAGCGGACAGATGGCATCGTTTGAGCACCGTCTTGCCCCAACTTCATGTAATTTTGTTTGTCGGCCAATTACAACATATCGCATAGAAAAATTTAAGGAAAATATATCTAGCAAGTTGCCTTTATTAACTTATAGTAATGAAAATGTCGATGAACATTATAATAAATTATTTAGTGTAATTGAAAAGGAATTTAATGGTACATTTCCAAAAAAACATGTCAGATTAAATACTTTAAAATCTAAATTTAGCGACTGGGCCACTACTGGTATTTATACAAGTAGAAAAAAGTTATTTGAATTGTATGATGTTAAGGCTAATACTAATGACCCTGTTATCATAGAGTATGTTAGAAATTATTCAAAATTATTCAAAAAAGTTTGCGCAGTAGCTAAAGCTAATTATTTTAAAAATAAAATAATCAATGCTACTAATAAAAGTAAAGTTTCGTGGAATATCATCAATAAGGAGACTTGTAAAAATAAAACACAAGATAACAAGATCTCACTGAATATTGATGGCAGGAGTCTTGATACTGACTCTCAGGTGGCAGATGCATTTGAAAAGTTCTTTACTAATATTGCTGTCACTGTAACTAGTAAATTAAATTCAAATCCTCATCTTGCTGTTTCTCTCCTCAAGTCACATGTTGATGAGTGCAAAACGTCTTTTAGATTTACACATGTAAATGCAGGGATAATCATTAGAACTTTTAAAGAGTTAAATATTAAAAAAACAGAGGATTTATGGGGACTCTCTACAGAAATACTTAAAAATATAATTATATGTATTGCTCCTCACTTAGCTGTTATTTTTAATCAGTGTGTTGACCAGGGCAAATTTCCAAATTTGATGAAATTCAGTAAAATCATACCTTTATTCAAATCTGGAGAAAAGAGTGACCCGTCTCACTACAGACCTATCTCTATTCTCCCAGCTCTAAGTAAGATATTTGAAAAAATTATATTTAATCAATTATTGTCTCATTTCAACGTAAACAAACTATTACATAGCAATCAATTTGGATTTACTAAAGGCAGATCCACTACTGATGCAGGAGTGGCACTAATGAAACATATTTTTGAGGCGTGGGAAAATAAGCAAGATGCTATAGGAATATTCTGCGATCTATCGAAGGCATTCGATTGCGTTAACCATAATACTCTCCTCATGAAGTTGAAGCATTACGGTGTCGATAAGGACGCTCTTAATTTAATACAATCATATTTAACGAATAGAGTCCAAAACGTACATGTCGGAGAAACAAGTTCCAGCGGAGCCCTTTTATTGATGGGCGTTCCCCAGGGCTCAATATTGGGACCTTTATTATTTTAATTTATATAAATGATCTACCTTATTATACTCAAAACCTATGTGAAACTGTATTATTTGCTGATGATACATCTCTTATATTTAACGTGGATAGACAAAAAGAAACTTTTGACGATGTAAATACTACACTTTCTCAGGTATTACATTGGTTTACGACCAATAATTTACTTCTTAACTCTAAGAAGACCAAATGTATTAAGTTCACAATGCCTAATGTAAGGCAGGTAGATACTTTCATCACTTTGGATGAAGGACCCATGGAAGTAATAAATTCAACCGTTTTCCTGGGTATAAAATTAGATTTGGCAGGAAGGCTTAGTTCCGCTGCATATGCTGTAAGGAAGATAAGAAGTCTCACTGATATTGAGACTGCAAGACTTGTGTATTTTAGCTATTTTCACAGCGTGATGTCTTATGGTCTACTTTTGTGGGGTCTGCTGCTGATCTACAAACAATTTTTGTATTGCAGAAAAGATCCATCCGTGCCATATACGGCCTTAAATCACGTGACTCACTAAGGGAATTATTTAAACAAATAAATATTTTAACATTACCGTCTCAGTACATTCTAGACTGCGTCATCTATGTACACAAAAATTTACATGTATTTTCAAAAAAGTCAGATAATCATAGTTTGAACACTAGGAACAAACACAAACTTGCCGTTCCAAATCTTAGATTGCATAAGGTTGGGAACTCATTTGTGGGATTAAGCATTAAAATATTTAATAAGCTACCACAAAATGTAATTGATTTACCCCTGCATAAGTTTAAGTCTCATGTAAAGTCTATTTTAATAAAAAAAGCTTACTATAGTGTTGAAGATTATATAAATGATAAAAACTCATGGACATGTTGATTTCCACGCCTGCACTACTTTTGTTTTTTTTTGTTGTCATCTATTTAAATTTATATAATACTTAACTGCTTAATAGTACTTTTGTAGATTATTATATTTTTACCAATACATAATACGATAAAAATTGAAAATATAATTTGCTTTATATAATTATTTTGATTACAAATGAATCTGTATTCAACACAATTTTTTTTGAAAAGAGTAACTACTGAGTTTCTTGCTGGTTTCTTCTCAGTGGAAAACTACCTCCCGAACCAGTGGTAGCTTCATTTGACATTCATAAGTGTTCTTTAAGGACCTAAACTGAATAAACACTTTTCATTTTCATTTCAAACG
Source organism: Leucinodes orbonalis (assembly GCA_019425675.1). Lineage (NCBI taxonomy): Eukaryota > Metazoa > Arthropoda > Insecta > Lepidoptera > Crambidae > Leucinodes > Leucinodes orbonalis. The sequence goes on from PQWD01014800.1 coordinate 22,575, forward strand.
TACATCCCCATGATTGACCCGAACAAACACTCGCCACAAAGTTCAAACAACTCACCATGCTTACTCTCGTCATCGTCATCAATGCTCAGCTCCCGCTTGCAGTGGGGCACCGGCGAGACGAGCCAGTTCCTCGGCTTCTTCGGCGGCGGCAGCTTGTCCTCGAGCGCCGTGATGTCCACCTCCACGTCGTCGGCGTCGGCCTCCCCCGGCTCGGGCCGCGGTGCCGGCGCCTCGCCACCCTCCAGCGACTTGCTCACAAAGTCCGCCAACCGCTCCATCACCATTACTGCCGGCACGCGGCGCCGCGCGCGCCCATCGCTCGCCACGCTCTACCAACTACGCACCGAGACACCACAACACGCCCACCACTGCTTACACTCACCACACTCACATCCAATCTCAATTCTAACTCAAACACACCAAAGCTGAAATTCCCCTGTGACGTACACAGAGGCGGTATCACTAACCCCGCCTAGAACTCGCGCAGGCGCCCGCCCTACACCACTGTCGGAGAACGCCGACGCGATGCCGAATTATACACGCCTACATTATCGTTATGTTGTGGATGAATTTTTAATATAGTCCATTCCAATAGTCGTGTGGGTCGTGAACCGGTGACGGACATTTAGTGGTATTTATTAGTGCATATAGTGATGGAGATTAATGTAAAACAACGGGTAAGTATTGTTTTCATATTTTATTTTAAATAACACAATACATGTTAGAAAAACTATAAGAGTTATCGAAAGCAAAATGACATTAAATTATTAAACATACTAAATATAAAGCCTTTAATATTAGGAATATATAAAACATATATTTATAAAATTAATATATAATATCAAAGAGTACCTACCTTTTGAAGAAACTACTTATCATAAAAATACCGTAAGTATGGAAATTAGTAAAAGTTCCAATGAACAATATTCTTATTTTCCTGTAGCTTCCTTTTACAGACCCCGCGTATTCTATATACATATCAGTTAGAAAATCAGCTTATAGGAAGAGAGACATTTCTAAGCCGGGATTTTTAAAAATTGACAATATAGACTGGCAGGGCAGAGAACACAAGCATGTACCGGCTTGTCAAGTTGCTCTCAAAACCCCACATAGCTTTTACACTAGTCTAGTTTTTATGGATGAAATCAGCCATTTTATACAGCTATAAAATGGCGGCGGTGATACCAAACCCCAGTCGAAATTTGTCATTTGGGTGGTTAAGCAGCGCGATAGGGCACAGGCGAGGTTGGCGTGTCGGCGCCCAGCAGCGCGCTGTAATGTAGCTCCTACCAGCCCGTCTGAGTCTGCTGACCCGCGGACTGTCCACTCGTCAGTCCGCCATTCGTACGCCAGCGTTGCAACTGCCCGTCGGATTGCGAAACCCACCTAGACATTAAATAAATCAATCAGCCTATAACAACCACCTACGGCTTATGTCTTCTCACGTCATATTATGGCTATAGAGATTTCGTTTCGTTAACGTTACCATCTATAGATAAATCCCGGAATATAAACCAATATCCACTGACATTCACACATCGCCATCTAGCTCCAAGTTAAGCGTGAAACTTGTATTACGGGTACCAAACAACTGATAAACACACCTATGTACTTTGTTTTTGTAAAAATATACATTTCATACATAGAAAACACCCAGACAAATATACATACTCGTACGTGTATGCACACAAATGTTTGTTCTGTCGAACCTAGAACCTTTGGTGTAATAGTCGACGTCTCAAGCGTTACATCAAATGGGTTGTCATGTTATGAACAACTATAAAGTGTCTTCCAAAACACAGGGAGATTTTGATTCATATTTTTAGTACACCCATCCGACGAACGAGCATTACTAATTAGAGCAAGAAGCGAAGGACGCCTCTTCCTTGCCCAACTGCTGGCCAACGATTTGATGCGTAAGGTCGCTGGTTGTGGTTAGAAAATGAACACTAGATAAATACACAACTGCATTGATTACTGCAGCTTGCAGGTCCAGCTACCCATGACAGTAACAATGAGCCTGAGGTAAACTATAATTGCTTATTAAAACAATTATTTCATTAGGTTCAGCTAGTTAACTAAAATATCATCTAGAAACTGATGTCTTAAGATTATCTCTCCTCAAGAGAAAGAACAGAGGCTAAAAAATAATACCAGCTTCCTACCTCTAGCATCGCAGCGACGGTTAGGTAAGGCTTGATAGCACGAGCATAGCATAGGTCCAGTCCCCGGTTGCCGAGTGTAGCGCTGAGAGACTGGTCTTCAGTAGCCCAGCGACCGGCACCTGAGGCGCTGCTTAGCTCAGCCGTGTGCCCACGAGCCACTATCTCCGCTCCCAAAGAAATCTGCTCCGTGATAGCCTGGCGAAAAGGGTACAGTCTTCAAAGACATAAGTTAATTAACATAACGTTGTGTCCTACTAGCCTAAACTCGTATCTACTTAACCGAGGAAGAAATTGTTTAGGGTCGTCTGCGTGGCTACGACAAATAGGACTCTCCGATTTCTGGCAGTCAATCATTTCAATACGTCTACTCATATAACTAAACAACATCATACGTAGAAGACTGGGCCGTGGTCCCTGATACGGGACACGTTTAATAAAGAAGCCAATTGCTACTTATCACCTGCTGAAAAAATCGCCTTGCCTTATCACGCAATCACGTATTTTACTTGTTGGGTCGGGCTTGGAACCCTAGCCTCTTTTTCGTTCGTCTGTGGCACATATTACATCCTGCCCAACAAGTAATCAGGCTCTGGTATTCTGCTGATACGCACATAGCCAGCTGCGCTAAAGTTATGCTCTAAATGACGTCATAAAAATAATAAGTTCACCCATAAACTAAAAAATTAACCTCAGTCAAATCTAAGCCTAGACGAGTTCTTTCGCTAAGCTTAGCCTAGAGACGATATGTTGAAGTTGGTATGTTTATTGTTACGAACCTGCAGATAATGAAGCGCAATGAACTCTTTGTTGACAGCTATGATAGAAGCTGTAAAACTATTGAAATACGCATCAAATATGCTTTCGAAGCTGTAGAACTCTGCGCCAGCAATCTGTGCTACAACAGTGGCGCGCGTGCCATGTGTCGGACCCACGCGCACCTCGCAGCTCATCTGTCCACCAGGGGCCGCTTCCATCACAAAATACGGCAGACCAATCGGCTTACTTTTATCAACATAAGACAAAAGAAGCTTATACCCTCCAGGTGACACTGAACTAAACGATAATGAGTGCCCTAAAATCCAGTTGTTTTTTGAGCTCTGTTTGACTGAAACGCACGCCCCTTCAAAGCATTGTGGCAGTCGGTAGCGTGCCGCATTGTGTATGTACCGGAGTAGACCCGGATTGGCGGCGCCGGCGGGCAAGTCTTCCGGATCCTTATCGTTGACTCTACCCGTACGTGAACCGGTGACGCCGGCACCAGTCTTGCCGCGATCGCCAGCAGTGCACTTGGTGCCGTCGGCAATATTACATGGACACTTTTGGGAAACCTGTGAGTCCCCTCCGGCCATTTTATCGACTGGGGTATTTTCCCTCGGTGTGGGACATCTTGAACCTGGATTCGAATTACTTTTGGCATACAGCGTATCGAAGAGATTCAATCTGAACAAATTGGCTAGCGAAACTGATAACCTAGTTTTTTCTTGTTTATTCATAGCGTTATTTATTAGTTTATATTACACACAATGAGCTTCGTGTATATAGTAAAATAAACAGTTTTTTGTATGTTGTCAATCAGTAAATGATACATAAGTCATTCTTACCTCAACTAATTAAACTACTTATTTACCAGAGTGCCTTTTACATTTTGAGGTTGATTATGTTGTTACCTACCTATTTTATATATGAATTATAAGTAAGAGTTTTATACTTATATATCTAACATATATTAATTTACTCTTGGCCCTTGGGGATATCTACGGATAGTCTTCATATTTGAGGCACTTTAATCAACTGACTATTTTAAGTAAATAATGTATTTGAAAAAACATAGGTAGTTTTGTATATTTTTGCTCCTCTTTAAGAAGAAAACTAAAGAAAACTATTTGATTGAGGATAGGTAGTAATTGAAGTCTTGCCACCATGTATCGTTACCTACCTACAGCTTTGCATTTGCAATGCAGCAATGGGGACACAGACATCTTAATTTGGCATATCTATGAATGAGGATAATGTATTTTATGTATCTATGGTTAGCACTGTTAGCAGTAAGTACCTAAATACAAGTATCTATACATTATGAATCCAACATGCGCAATGCGTCACCTTATTTTTTATGTAGACAAATAAAATAAAGACTTCAAAAAATCTTCGTTGTGTTAATAATTTAGATAACGTCAGATTAATGAATAATTAATAACTCTAAAATCAGTTTGACTTAAGTAAGTAGGGAGGCCTACCTACCTATTTGAAATAAGTGAATAGTTTAACGAATGGTAGCTTGTAAATACTAAAGTATTCTAGATTTCCAGCCCATCACAAGGATTTATTTAGAAAGCGCACTGAATGAATTTAACTAAACTTATATTATTCACTCTCATTAATTCGTACTAAATTTCCTTTCTACATATAACAGTTCGTCATGCTCTAATTCTAGTAACAGCTTAATATAATACCAACATATGACGATCATCATCATCAGCTCATTATACGTACTTACCACCAAGTGACACGAGCCGACACGAGCGTGTATAGGACCTTAGTCGTCTATGCGGATCCAGTGCGGATTAGCCTATGAATTCACGCACAACCTATGAATTTCTTCGTGCGCAAGTTTTTCACGATATTTTCCTTTACCATAAGGGCGCCGAATAAACAAGTATTCCTAGTTACCTGATTTTAATGTTGTATAGCGTTATGTACACCGATTATAAAATAGTAGCATTCAAAAGATTTTATATGAAAAATAGCGCCTGATTATTTTTCATTATCAACTTTTGACGCCAATTCAGAATAAAAAATTTGGAAGTTTACTTTTATACAAAAAGGTAAATTTATTTTATTTTTGGTAACTTTTGACTAGACCCGACTGGCAACACTGCCCGACTGGCAACACTTTGTCCCATGTTTATCAATCGGGATTTTTTTTCGCCAATTAGTATGAGTCAATTTTGACAATAATTTAAAATATCTTTGCTTAATTTGTACATTTTGACTAAATAAATGGAAGCTAGATTAAAAAGTGTAGAGTTATCTTGGGTGTAAGTGCTTTATTAAACTCCAAAAAATAATTTCATTTTCACTAAAGTTGTTTGTGCAATTTTATTTCCTTCTTTTTTTATTTAAACTATGGCGAGTGTAAGCAGCAGACTCTTAGAGTTATTCCGTAACCTTAAATCGGACGCAGTCCCCAGCCCACCTCGGAGTACTGAAGAGGAGACCCGTGAGGAACCTAGAGGTCCGCCAGTAATAAACAATGAAACAGATGACACACAGAGCCACACTAGAACACAGGATGAGGATGATCACGAAGAAATTATTTTTAATGAGGATGATTTTGAGGATGACAATGAATTAAAAAACGAAGATAAGAAGCCAAGGTTTAAGTTTCCCTTTCAAACAAAGAAAGATAAAGAGGATCACAAAAATCATAATAAAAATAAAGATGGCAATTTTAGCACTGTCAATACACAAGGTAATTATTTAACCAATCTCTTAAAGAACAATACAATAACAAAATACTTTGTAAGATGCTTAATCTAAAGCTTGTGAATTCAAAGTATTATGACTAATTTGATTATATTGTTGTAGCCACAGGACCAGTTTTCAACATTATAAATGCATCAGGAGTGCAAGTAGGCAGCAACCATGTTTACTACTTATCTGCAGGAAAGGACTCTAAGAAAAAAACCAAAACAAGTTCTGATAATATAGAAAAAGATAGTCTTATTACATCACTGATGGAAGCTAAAGAACAGGTCAGTAGTTTCATTTTCCAATGGAAAAGCTTAAGAAATGAATAGAAAGCTGATTGAGTGGTAGCAATTGTTATCATTAATACAGCTAACAATAGTCACTTATGTGAGTGAGTAAAACACCATCTCATGTAATAACAAAAGAAAATATATTGTTTGTTAGTTTATATGTGTTATATGTGTGCAGGGACCACTATGCAATTGCTAGCTTGTTACTTCAAGATCAAGACACAGTATCCAGCAATATTACACTATATCAAAATGCACACACTAATATGTGAATGTTACATTGGTTCCAAATTGATTGAAAGAAACTATTTAATTAATGGATGGTATGTAAGGGATTTCAACTATTTTGAGAACAATGCAATTCTTAACTACCTGTTATATATCCTACTGATGGCATGGTTCATAAATTTGACCAATACCACAATGTACTTGTCTGGTGGCTATCATCCTTATCTTTGAAACCACCATTTAAGTGCTAGATATTGTCCCTTGAAATAGGAGCATTATGCACATCTTTGTTTCAGAATAAAGATAGTTAAATTACCAAGTTGATGAGACCTTGAATCTGTACTTAGGGTTGATGTGTGCATTTTCAGTGTTGACAGAAAATAATTCCTATCAATAGATATTTGTATTACTATAAGATTGCAGTGGTCACGAACAGCCATAATAGCGGATAATGTGACAAATCCTTCTTATTTAGTAAATTTACTTAATAAGAAGGATTTGTTGCATTATCTGCTCGCTTGACAACCGCATGTAAACAACAGATTTATTTGTGTCTTGTGATTCTACACCTGTGCTATGTTTGAGTGGTAATGCAGTTGGATATCTATTATATTAAAAAATAACAATTGGTATTGATCTGAAATTTAGAATGTAACTTATAATTAATTTGGTTTTACAGCCACCTGTTAAATACATGATCTTTGTATCCAAGAATCTGGGGGAAAACTGGAAATCATTCTTTGTGTCCCTTGGATATTTAATGGGAGGTATTCAGACTCTGGTGATGGAAGAAGGTATCACTGAGGTAAGTGCTCTCTTCACAAGCTGTGTTTTTTTAATATTGTTAAATTATTATAAAATTGTATGTATGTTCAACAATTTAAGCCATGTTTTAAAGTGCTAACATTATTGCTTAATAACCCACCTACACATACCACTCTGATATCTAATTGGAATTTCACTATAATAACTTGTAACTAGTTATAGTACAAAAGTAATGATAATTATATTGATTAAGCTGAACTTACCTATAATAGATACATGTATCAGAATTTTGAAATGTAACACTCTTATATTATAATATGTGTATTCATGTATTGTTGGTGAGTCTAAATAAATAAATATCTTACAACAGAGGGAAAGATTTTTGAGGGATAAGATCCTTACTAATGATAATATTGGCTTTATCATATAGGTAAACTAGCTTGTGACCAAATGAATTTGAACAGTTTAAAATGTTAATAAGTTGTATACATTACATAATGTCTTCATTAATTCTTGTTAAAAACATCTGTACACGCATTTTCTCAATAATATCTATACTCATAACATCAAGATTTTATCAACAACACATGCAACATACCCAATATAATATCACGGTTCCCCATACTCAAAAAAATGATTTTCTTCAAACCCACTTGAGTTGTGCATCATATAATATAGGCCTTTATAATATTGTTGATGTTTCTTTTTTCATTTTACATATCAATATATGAAGTAAATTACCATGCAAAATTTTCGAAAATAGATTTGAATGCCGGCAGTCTTTTTATGTAATTTTTATCCATAAAGTCTATAATGTGCCTAACTAAGTAATTATTTTATGTTAATTATTGCTCCGCAATCCAAAGGGGCGAGTCTGACCCTGACTTAGCCAATATTTAACATTATTCAATGAGCTTACTTATGTAGGACAAATAATTTTTAATTCTTATATTATCTATTTTAGGCTCGTTACAAATTACTTGAAGATTGGGTGAAAAACAATGAAGATGCCTCACTGGGGCGTTTGGCTGAACTCTTGTGGGAGGAAGGAGAGAGGGAAGTAGTTAAAGAGATGTCTCTATTATACAAAGGAAACAAAAAATAACCACATCATGACACAAAGTATTACTCTTATATACTTTAATATTTGTTGTTAGTTAAAATATTTTATAGTTATGAAATTGGGACCAAGTAGAACTATGTGAGATGACTTCTGTTATATAATTAACATGTGTAACTCAAATGTCTTATTGATTCATAGTAATATGACATGTTTCGTAAGCTAGGTATGATTGTTATGCAAATTACTGTAATGTATTTACTAAAGTTTATAAATCAGGGAATAAATATGAATGTATATTATAATAACAATTTAATTGAGATTCAAGTTTAGCTTTGTTTTATTTATCTTATTTAGTTAAATTGTACTTCAAGAATATTTTGAGATTTTTTTTATGTGTTCTATGTGATATATATATAGCTATTACTTTGAAAATACAACGACTTCTTTTGTATTTGATACCATATCATTCTATTTTATTACATAATCTAGTCATTGTTCAAAATTTATTTTTTATAAAAACATTTAAAATTTCTTAATTATTGCAATAATCATAGACTAATGATTGGATACATGATAATTAACCTACATACAAAATGATTCATAATGTATTTAAACAAGTGCCTTACACTTCTTATTAAACATCACCTACCTATAGTAAATTCTATATGTACTTACCTTCTTTACAATATTTTTATGTGTACGTAATTTCTTTACAAAAAAATAGACTTTTTTACTAGAACTGTATTTTATTTTAACCTTATACCAAATTCGTATTGGATGGAAAAGATGGCATTATTGTAGTCATTTAAACAAACAAATACCGTGGCTAAAATGTAGATAAAAGTGCTTTGTTTTACGGAGATACGCGACTGTTGACGAGGTTATCGTTATCGGTAAACAGAAAAAACTATCAGTCGACAGTCGCGTCTTCCCGCGACATCGCGTTTACAATAATTCTAAGAATGCCGGCCCCTGATAGAAATGGTTTGGATATCGTCTCTATTGACGTCAAAGATGTGAGGTTCCCAACATCTTTGGGTGGACATGGGTCTGATGCTCTGGTAAGTTGAGTAAATATTTTTAAAGCGTCGCTTACATTTTAACATTATATTGGTCGTCGAGAAGTATGTAGGTAGTTCCAAATTATGTAATTGAGGTAAATAATTTAGTAAAGTTTTACCAACTTGTAGTCAATTAGGTACTACAAGTTGGTAAAACTTTACTAAATTATTTACCTCAATTACATATTTTGGAACTACCTACATACTTCTCGACGACCAATATTATGCTGCAAATAAATATGTTTTTAAGTAAAAATTAAAAGGTCCTGTTTCGATGGTTTTTACTTTCTCACAAATAACATCATTTCTGATTTTATGTATCCTAAGAGATCCCGAGCTACATATAGGTACTAAGTACTATGGCTGGCTCAATTGCATATTTAGTTACTTCATTTGTCAACCAATCTCGTGGTTACTGTTCGTATCATATATCAGCGGCACATTTATGATAAGGGAAGGACCCATTGTCTAAAGAGAGCATTACAGAATTTACAGAACATATGCCGGCCATATCCAATTTGTTTGAGTTTATCCAGTAGAATCAGTTGTATCGACAATCTGGGCCTTTTAAAGGCGAAAGTGAATAAGTATTTTTAGGTTGCGCATGCTTCATCTTTGTCTGCATCATCACTTACTATCGGGTGCGATGGCAGACAATCATCTGTTGGTTATCGAACAATGTAAGGTTGTGGTGAGATAGGTATAATTTAATTAAAGGTAGATATTTGTATCTACGTAACGCAGACAAATGCTACCTAAGTTTATCACGTACAATGAATCTACAGCACACAGACCCAGACTACTCATGCGCTTACGTGGTAACGAAGACGGCGAACGGCCGGGCCGGCTATGGGCTCTCGTTTACCTGTGGCCGAGGCACTGAGGTTGTGGTGCTAGCTATTCGTGCTATGAAGAAGTTCCTAGTTGGGAAGAATGCAGCTGACATATACGCGGACTTTGCTGGCTTTTGGCGCGCTCTCACTAACGACTCACAGATGAGATGGGTAAGATGTCTTATTTATATTTAATGATCTGATTATTGGGTGATTTACTAGCATCTTTTAATTTTTTATATGAATAATGCATGTTTTAGAATAGGGAGTCAAAAAACGATCATACGAAATCCAGATTTGGTGTCAGATGGTCTAAACCGCCTGATGGCCTCTGACGTGAGTTCTACGACCGCCATATTGGTAACCGGTATCGACAATTCGAAGACTTGGTAAATGGCGGGATTTGAACTAGCACTCTCCAGATCGAAAGGCAACAGTCCACACGAAAGAGCCACCGGCGCTGTCTATCTACCTATATTATTAATAAAATTAAGTATTGTATCCATTTCACCTATTATTTTATTTGTACATTTCGTACAGATCGGTCCTGAGAAAGGTGTAATCCATCTGGCTGCCGCAGGTATTCTAAATTCCCTTTGGGATTTATGGGCAAGGATCGAAAATAAACCCCTGTGGCGTTTATTAGTAGACATGGAGCCCGAGGTAAGTTCTTAGAAAATGGAGTTTATATTAATTTTAAAAGATGGAAAGTCGTTGCTATTTGTTTAAAATTTTGCAAACTTTAACGCTTGTTAAATTTTCAAACTATTTGCATGAAAATTAAACAAGTATGAATAAAAATAGCATACCGATATCGCTATCATTATTTGCTCGCTTAATGTTTTATTTATACAGATAGGTACCTATCTAGATATGTATTTAGTACCTACCTGTATATGTACTATATAATTGTTGATTTTAATTTGTATATAATTTAACAGGAGTTGGTGTCCGTTATTGATTTTCGTTACATAAATGACGTCATCACTAAAGAGGAGGCTGTGGATCTGCTCAAAAGGAAACGAAAAGGCAAAGAGGCGAGGATACAAAAATTATTAGAATATGGTTATCCCGCATATACAACACAAGTGGGTGAGTTAACAATCGCATCTATTCCGTGTTTTGACATAAATTTTACTTTATATGTAGGTAATATAAAATTATGCCATAATAAGTTTCTTTATCAGAGTTATAAAAATGAGGTTCTCAGTTTGGCTCGTTAGTATGTATACGTTCGACTGCGATTATGTTCTAATTGACTAAGTAAATACGTGTTTCGTAAATTTTTGCATACTTACGTCATAGATTATCCAAACACCTAATTGGCAATTAGTTATGAAGTTGTATTCTACACGGAATGTCGCGCTGGTAAGTCTGCCCTATTTTGCGGTAGATATTATCTACCTACCGCAAAATAGAGTACTTACGAGTACGTTCAGCAGTGACTGCGATAGATTGAAGAGAAGTCGCTGGCTTCCCGATTGTTGTTTTAGCGAATTGCGCATCTTGGGATGGCAGACAAATTAACGCTGTGCTCAATTTAACGATCAACATATTCGTAACATGGTAATTTTTGCCAGCTTTATGCAATAACCATAATTGTTCCTTTTATATAAATTGAATGAATCCCTATTGGACCTGCGTGGTGGAACTGGTGAATTTGGTAGACGACCCAACCTCTACATTCCATAGCCGTCTTGTGTGAGCAATGCAGGTGGGACGCTGATGATTAATGATGATGATAAGATTCAAAAACTAAAATATGTTCAAAATAACAGGTTGGATGGGATACAGTGATGAAGTTGTCCAAGAGCTGTGTCAGAAATATTTGAAGTTAGGCTTCACCCATTTCAAGGTCAAGGTTGGCACTACAGTTGAAGATGACCTACGACGGTGCAGCATTGTTCGCAAGTGCATAGGATATGATAACTTTTTAGTAAGTTATTTTTTAATTCTTTATCTACCTAGATAATAGCTGTGCTCTCGGTGTTACTCGCGGTATAGGTTCGATATTTTCTCGTAGAAAAATTGAGTCTACGTGTTCAACCAGGTTGTCAGTCGCTTATACGTGAAGAATTAATAAACACACTCACAATCTTTCGCCTTTATACTTTTTTACCTAAATAAATATCCATTGACATTCACACAGCGCCATCTAGCCCTAGGAGCTTGTAGTATAGGTAACAACGGATAAACATACTTACCTTTATACTTTATAACAAATCTTCAAAAAAGGAGGTTACACATTAAAATACATATGTAGGTACCTATTATTATATATAGAAACACCGACCAATACAAACGGATATGTAAATGCTCACACATGTTTGTACTGCTCGGAAATCGAACCCGGAAATTTTGGTGTAGTAGACATTAACCAACCATAACACCACATGTGTCGTCGTCTTATAATAGATATTAATATTAACGTAATATATATATAGGGGATTATGATAGCTAAACAAGCATTTTTTAGATGGTAGATGCCAACCAAGCATGGAGCGTCAACGAAGCCATAGACTGGATGATCCAACTAGCACCCTTGAAACCGATGTGGATCGAGGAGCCCACTTCACCAGATGACGTATTAGGACATGCGACAATATCTAAAGCTTTGGCGTAAGTTGCTCTGGTCTGCAGATTAGATGTATTATTTCTTTAAGAAATGTCATTAACCCCAGCCTCGAACTTTGGCCCTGCTCTCACTTGCCCGTGTTGCATGTTGTCCCAGTGGGCGCCCTTAGAAGTGTAGCTCCCTGCTTTTATAGGTCTCTGGAGCAGTCTTGCAGGTTAAGAACAAAATAAATTTATAACAGAAACCTGCGGCTCTGGCGATCTGCAACCGGAACTAAACCAGCTATTAGGATACGATCTAAATACTTGGCAAGAAATCTAGTCTAGCAAAAAGTAAACTTTAACAAGGCAAAGGGTCGCTTTAAGAAGCGCCAATCTTCTGCCACAATTGGGACATAGACTGGGTTCAAACATACATCTGAAAAGTTAATAACCATATTTTTTTATAACTAATAAGCTAATCGTGTCGTATCGTGTCTTATTGCCATATAAAATGTATGAAAGGGTCGTTTGACAAATAAAAAAAAGGTCAGTGGTGCATGTACATCCCAATTCCATTTTCGAATCTTCGCCTACTACAAATTTATATTATGGTATTGTTATTTATGACTGCAATTAGCATGTTACATAGATACATTTTTCCATGTCCAGGCCATATGGCATCGGAGTAGCGACGGGCGAGATGTGCGCAAACCGGGTGATGTTCAAACAGTTCCTGCAGAGTGGCGGCATGCAGTACTGCCAGATAGACTCCGCGCGGATTGGGGGAGTCAACGAAATTCTTGCCGTCTACCTTATGGCTGAGAAACTTAACGGTTAGAAGAAAATATAGTACATTGAAGCTCCCATGTTGGCAATACCTTATTTTATCTTAATAATAACAGCTTCGGTGGCTCAATGTGGACTGTTGCCCTCCTACCGGGATGGCTGAGGTTTAAATACCGACACGGAACAAATGTGTTTTCGAATTTTCGAAAATATATGTGAGTTATCAGACTCTTACGGTAAAGGAAAACATCATGAGAAAACCTGCGCACGCCTGCGAAGAGATTTAAAGGTTGTGCGTGAAGTCGTCCAATCCGCACTGAGCCCACTTGGACGACTAAGGCCCATACACCCTATACGGGTACGCTCGTGCCCCTCGGTGGGGACGTTTAATGAGCTGATAGTGATGAATAATTGAGCATCCTTATTTCTCCATTCCAGTAAAAGTATGCCCGCACGCAGGCGGAGTGGGTTTGTGCGAAATGGTACAACACCTTCAGTTTTGGGATTACGCCAGTCTTTCCTGCACTATGGAAGGCCGCCTGGTCGAGTACGTGGATCAGCAACATGAACACTTCTATGATCCGTGTGTCGTAGAGAATGCTCGATATATGGCTCCTAAGGTAACAATATTATTATGTTGTGTTTCAGATTTTCTGTAGAAGGGGACAAAAAAGAAAATAAAATGATGCAAGTTTTGCGCATAGTAACAAGTTTCTGTGTTAGCGCTAAGACTTCCCTATATCCACCATGAAGTTCGATGCTAGGTCAAGCAAATGTATCACAGTAAGTCTGTACCTGCAATGCTAGATAAAGCGTTTAAGCAAAACCTTCTACATTTTAAATAAAACTTTAAAATGCAATTTGTTCCGACTTCATTGAAAAAAACTGTGTATAATATTTGACTCGCGCGACACGCCATTTCAACCGATTGGAGGATCGGGTGGACATATTCTGGTGAACTCGGAATGAATTCACTAGGGCTGCTTTGTTCACTAATTGTTACTGTTAAGAGTAGTTTAGTGTTAATTTTAGAACTGTAGCATGTACATTAGGTTAGGACCTGTAACGATAGTATGTATGTGGTAATAAATAAATAAAAATGTTACAGGAACCGGGTTACAGCACGCAGTTCCTACCAGAAACACTTGAAAAATTTACATATCCTAATGGGCGAGAATGGAAGAGGATGATCTCGGAAGGAATATTCCCTCCGCCCGACGAGGCAGAACTAGTCAATGCATAAATGAAACGACACAATAACTGCAAAAAGTTTTTAATTCTTCTTAAGTATAAATATGTACAGTCCGTTGTAAAAAAACTTAGTTACATGTTGAAATTTTGTAAAAACTTTACACCTTAACAATCCGAGATTTTATTTTGAATAAATTAACAACGTTTTTACGATTTTCCCATCTTGGTTTATTTGTAGTAACCCTGCTGTCATTTATCAAAAACATGTTATCAATAAAATTTTAGACGACCGCTACGTAAGTCAATACTCAGCAATATTATTTAATGGCATGCGTATCTTTTCCGATGTATGAAGTGGTTAATAATTATGACTTATTTTCATGGATAATTTCGGTATACGACCATTGATATTTTTTTACTTCATAAATATGATTAGTAATTGATACTGGGCACCCTATTATTTTTTGTGCAGTAGTTACAAAATAGTGGTGTATAAACCATGATTCATGTATCAATGGCAACCTTACACTTTGGCACCGTATTCACCAGCAAAAACCCTGGTGAAGCCTGCTTTACCAGAATCCATAGACATATGTGAATATAAAAAAGAATTTCGCCGACCGATTTTAAATGTTTTTTTTTTCCTTTATTAAATTCTCACACTTGATATTCAACCATTATTATTTTTGTTTAAAATTTTATCATAAAATGCTACGTCTTCTTATTGAATGCAAATGCGCTAAGTTTAGACTGTTTCGCGGGTTGCGGTACGGGCGTGTCTTCGTCCCTTGTGCGTTTGCGATTCGCTGGCTGCAATGCCTTGAAGGTCCGTACTCCGAGGCGAGTCAGTTCGGACGGTGCCATCGACGGGTTCTGTCGCTCGAGAATATCCTTGTTGCGCCCGAACCAGTCTACGAATGACTCATTTTCAAGCGGCTGCATAGGCTGCAAGGAGACAAATAATAATAATCTTTATTGGTCATTAACACGTTGCATTTGAAATATTAAAACACTTAAGTACCTTAATTGACGACCCATTTGGTGTTGCGGTTGAGACGTCGACTGCGACACCAAGAGTTCCGGGTTCGATCCCCGGGCAGTACAAACATTTGTTTGCATGAACATGTCTGTTTGTAATGGTCTGGGTGTTTTCTATGTATAATATGTATGTATTTACAAAAAAAAATTATATAAGTATGTTTATCCGTTGTTTAGTACCCATAATACAGGTTTCACGCTTAACTTGGGGCTAGATGGCGCTGTGTGAATGTCAGTGGATATTTATATTTATTATATTTAACTAGGTCTAGCCCGTTCCTAAAGACACTTATGCTCTATCAGCTCGCTCAATGCTTTCGGTGAAAAGGATATTTGATTAATTCTCTCTTTGTCGTACACTACGACTAGACAGAGGTCTCTCCCATTTTGCGCCAGATATCCCAGCTTTTCACATCCAGTCTCATTTAACGACCTTTTGCAAGTCGTCAGTCCATCGGGCTAGAGGGTATCCACGCTACGGTCGGTGTGGTCGGATCTGTGTCTTGTCTTGACAAGTTTCTTGGACGCACAGAGATCACAGAGTGTGTGTCAGAGTGTACGACATAGAAGTTCAACAAGATTAACAGACTTAGCCTTTCAGAAATTTTCGATATTCATCGAGACTACGCGCAAAACCGGTTCTTAAGCTCCATCCAAAGCTGGACTGAACTGGTTGTCTAAAGCAGAATCCGTTGGACCTACTGTACCCACTATACCCACTAGCAGGTATTGCAACTCCGAGCATCCGTTATATGTGGCTGGCTCACTTGAGAGAGATAAAATTGACGGTAACGCTGGACAACCCATGCCCAATTACGTGTAAGTTCAGGATAGGTTGAAAAGCCGTAAAAGTTTCCTCAAGTGTGCCACTGGCCATAGATCCAAAAACCGAGAGACTGCAACTTTGGCGTTACTTTGTGCCCCTTGATGAGAGGCTTCCTGCTGGAGACGTTGTCTTGGACGATCTGGAAGTATTGAAATAGGCTTGGGATTTCGACAGGTCGGAGTAAGAACAATTTGGGCAGAAGGGGATTTTTGGGTAGTATTGATTTAGACTGTGTTTGTGCAACGGCCCAAACGACGGATCACTCAATTCTCATCAGGATCAGGAAATCAATTTCAGAAGGATTTGATGACGGCTACAGACAACGCTGTCACCGTAACTACCTTTTTGGCTTCTACATATTATGCTTTTGTCATCGATACGCTAAGAAAAAGATCCAAATACGTAATTGCTTGCTTACATCCTCGTTTTCTACGTGATCTTCCGTCGAGTGAACTTCGACCAATGTCCGTTCAGTTAAGCTCAGCGGACTCGGCGCGTTCTTCGCAGCTTCCTGTTGCTTTTTGAATGGATTCCGCGCTCCGCCGGGTGACGATTTTAGAATCGGCTGTAGAAAAATGATTGTAGATATTTACTTTTATTGTAAAGGTTGTGCTGGAAGTCGTCCAACCCGCACTGGGCCCGCGTGAACGACTAAGGCCTAACACCCTATACGGGTAGGCTCGTGCCCCTCGGTGGGGACATTTAATGAGCTGATTATGGTGATCATGACTTTTATTAAACCATAAAACCTCAGTTTTGTGTAAGTTAATGGAAATATATGTTTTGATGACCCATCTGGTGTTATGGTTGAGACGTCGTATATACCAAAGTTTCGGGGTTCGATCCCCGGGCAGTACAAACATTTGTTTGCATGAACACATCCATTTGTATTGGGTGTTTCTATGTATAATATATATTTATTTACAAAAAAAAGGATTTATGCATGTTTATTCGTTGTTTAGTAACCATATTACAGACTAATGCTTAGTTTTGTGGTAGATGGCGCAGAGTAAATGCCAGTGGATATATATATATTACATATTTAAAAATGTATTCTTCGGATTTGATAAACATACATACATACTTTTTTATTGTAAATAGAAAACAACTGTTCAAGCACAATTGTTTAAAATGCCAGGAGATCGAACCCGTAACCCTTGTAGACGACGACGTCTCAACCATTACACCACACGGGTAGTCAGGCAGACAAAGCAAGGGACGGGTCAAAATATTGTAATACTTACAACAGGCTTGATCGGCGTAACAGTTTCAGTCTTCTCCTTACTCTTCTGCGGTATAATAAGACTAGCGTTCAAGTCCTCTGTGCTGGTGACGTCATACGTCTCCTGCGTATCCAACTCTCGGAAGTGGGAGTTCTGAGCTTGGTTGTGCTGATCCGATTCCCGCTCCCATGTTTCCGCCATGTTCGTCAGCTTCTCCGCCAAGTGTACTCGGCCGAGACGCGATGCGTATTTAGCGGCCAGAGGAATGAGCCGGTCGTCTTTCAACAGCTCCATCAATTCGAGTGCTCTCTGTTCTATCTCGCTGCGGCAGGCTAACTGTATGAACAGAAACGACACATCAGTGTAGAGTGGAAAAAACCTGTTTATTAAAAGTGGTTTTCAAAAAGAAGGGTTTCATTTGTTAAGTGAACGAATTGGTCAGTTCGCTTACCTGGTGGTAAATGATACGCCTGACCGTGACAAATGCAGTGTTGAAGAAAATATAATATAGTTGAAGAGTGAAAATAAGATAGTTGTCATTAACACCCATCAGATTAGATAGAGAATCGGTGACTCATTGGTGTGGACTGTTGCTTACTGATCTGGAGTGCGCAGGTTCGAATCACGCCACGCAACAAATGTGTTACCGAATTTTCGACCGAGGAGCACGAGTCTACCCTTAAACAATAAGCCTCAGTGCGGGTTGGACGATTTCACGCGCGGTTGTGTTTGAATCTTTTCGCAGGCGTGCACAGGTTTCCCTTAGATGTTATCTTTAACCGTAAGAGCGTCGGATACACGTACATATATCGAAAATTCAAAAACACATTGGTGCGTGGCGGGATTTGAACCGGTACCCTTCAGATCGAGAGGCAACAGTCTACACCGTGCCACCGACGATATAGGATTAGCTTGTATTATATTTTCGAAAAATCACGGTAACTTACCTAATCTCCAATAGTGATTTTAGGGCGCGTGGCTAGTTTTATAAGTAAAGTACTCACTGCAAAAAGCTTGAGCGCAGTCTCCCGAGCGGCTTTCACGTCGCAGTCGGCAGCCGTGTGCGCCCATCGCACCAACTTCTCTTCGTACTGGGACTTTTCACTGTCCATCTCGCATAGTGGAATCTAGAAAATTACCAGAAAATTTTACTCTTTTTATGCCATTAAGCGACGGTCCGTTCGCTCACCTGGTTGCGAGTGATACGCCTGACTTTGACAGATGCCGTGTTGAAGGAAATTGATAATGCATGTGTTCATAATAAATGAATATAAGATATTAGGATCAACATATTACTTATTAAACTATTGTGAAATATACCTGTATCGGTAGTTCCGAAATAATAGGTTTGGGTGCTGTCTGTGGGAACGAGGCACCTCTGCACATTATAGCTCGGACTGTTTGTGTGGGCTCGCTGATCTGTAACAAGAAGGCGTGTAACAACATTTAGTAATTTATTTTATGTAATAGGATGAACAAAGAGACTTGTCCATTTACTTTAAAGTGATATTTATTAGGTATCATCAACATTTCAATTCTCAGATAGCATTGTGTCATAAATACATATTCAAAGAATAAAAACAATACATATATGGTTCACCTGTAGAAGGGCTTAACAACCTTACTCTTTCTTGAACCAAATAAGGAACCCAAGGAAAATGCAATTTTTCAGAAAGTTATATTTCCGAAAACGTCGTGCATTTCCTTGTTGCATATGTGAAAAATGTGCATGAAGTGCAAACATAATATTTCCACACCTGAAAATAAAACCAATACACGCAAAACATCGTCCGCCGCAGCGAATGGGATTAATTGAGGCTAGACAACGCTGTACGAACAATATCTAAGGATGTTATTATTTTTCCCTATATTATACTCACAGAAACTATGAACCAAGTATCCGAGACCCCTCTGGAATGTGTGTTAGTGTCGCATATAGGTATCCAAACGCCGCTGGCCACATCGTACAATCGTAGAGCACCCGCGCTGTCGTAAATGCAAGGCGACCCGGCGTCCGTGCTGCCTGTCCAAGCCAATTTGGCGCTTGGGGACAACGGCACAGGGACGGTTTTGCTTCGAACTTGTCTACCTGTCGACATTTATATAATTTTATACATATTGATTTAAATTAAATTAGCTTGCATATTTTTTATTAATTTATATGATTTATTAAAGTTTAATAACATCTTTTATTATATAATAAAAAACTAAATACATTTTTGAAAACTCTTAAAGGGAAATTCATCTTGCTTGATATTATTTGATGTGAAAATCACCTCTGATTCTGTGTTAAAAATACAATTAAAATTATAAACAAAGTACAACAAAAAAACGTGTAAATTTTTAATAATACATTTCTAAATACTCTCAAACAGTTATATACTCTGCCACCGTGGTCTAGTGGACATAGCAATTGAGTTTAGATCACTGCTCGGTGATAGTGTTTTATGTCTTATATGAATTTACCACTATGTTTATTGTGAATGTTTGTAATTTGCTGATAACCAAATCCGTAACAGAAGCCTTAGGTAGCATCACTTTGATGAATATGATTGTCAGAAAAATATTGTATATATTATTCCATTGCACGAATTCTGTTCTCGCACGATACATGACGCATGGATTTCATTCATTTATATTATATATATTAGCGCATGAATATTATAATTTCACAATATAATGTTATGTTTTATGTATATAAATTGTATTGTGTGGGTGTTTTTTATGTATAATATGTACATATTTACAAAAAAAAAGTGTATTTTAGTAAGTATGTTTATTGTTTATCCGTTGTTTAGTACCCATATTACAGCTAAATACTTAGTTTGGGACTAGATGGCGCTGCGTGTATGTCAGTAGGTATTTATTTATTAGTAGATATTGAAGTTTAATATTAGCTACTTATATTTATCAATAACAAAATATCCATCCAGATCCAGAAGCAATCAAAGTAAATGTTATTTTTTACAAGTTTAGAGTTCACATTATAATATAATAAACATGTTACATGCAGTAAACATAACAGTGTAATTTTGATTAATTTATGTATCAACAATAAACAAAATACATCAATAACAAAAAGCATTATCAAATCAAAACAAAAGATAACACTGTTTTTTGTAACTTTCGAATATGGATAGGTCATCGATATTATAAGCAGTGGTAAAAATAAAGATTTAAATTTATCAGCTATATAAAGTACGACATCCAAATATTTATTTCTAATAAGACTTGATAAATTACGTAAAAAGCCTTTACGTTTTTACATATAAACGTACTTACTTTACGTATGTAAAATTTGTAATTAAAAACTAAATTTAAGGTGGATTTGTCGTAACCTTATAATAATCATAAATATCCATGACATTCACACAGCGCCATCAAGCCCCAAGTTAAGCGTGAAGCCTGTAGTATGGGTACTAAACAACGGATAAATATACTTATATACTTTTTTTTGTAAATTCATACATATTATACAAAGAAACACCCAGACAATACAAACAGACATGTTCATGCTCACAAATGTTTGGACTGCCCGGGGATCGAATCCGGAAGCCTTGGTGCAGTAGCCGACATATCAATCATTACGCGAATGGTCAAGATAGTATACTCACCATTCATAGCTATAATATCCATAGCGAGATGCTGGTCTGTCACTCCGGGGTCGGTAGCGTGATACACCGCAAACACGGTAGTATTGAATGAGGCTAAAGTCACCACCGGGCCCGTGAGTGAAATCACCTGAAAGGAACTGATACTTAGTACTGTGGCATTGGCAGAAAACCAGCGCAGTGTCTTCTCGGTAGATAACAACCCTCCGAACCGGTGGCAGATTCATTAAAAATAACTTCTTGACGATTCAAAAGTGTCATGTAATGATTTATTTGAATGAAACATTTTTGAGTTTAAGTTTGCTGCTGTGTTAATTAATGAAACTGCTAAAACATGAATAATAAAAAAAATACACAGGTAATCATTTTTTTATGTCAGGACGCTCACCTGATGGTAAGTGATACGCTTGACCATGACAGAGCGGCATCGAAGGAGACCAACAACTGAAAGACAGTTATTATTCCCCATCAATGCCGCCCAGCACCTGCGCCCGACACTAGAGATAACAGATGTTTGGTCTCTTATACCTGGTAATTTCACTAGCTACAGTGTCCTCACAAAGCGCATAACACTCCTGTTTCACGAGACGATATCTGGCACTGTGGTGGTACCTACCTACACGACTCAGTATAGACCGCCTAGTAAATATGCTGAGTCAGGGCCAGTTGACTTATAAATAATATTGTGAAATGATCAATACAAATGTTGACATGTTTAGCTGTAAGAACACCTTAATAAATAAATAAATAAAATATTCCATTAAGAATTTAGAAATTTACAATACTTTTTTGCAAAAGTACCTGTGCTTGCGTGCCCATTGGCGTATACAGTCGTAGTAGACGAGCACTCGTGGCGCAGGCGACGATTCCACGAGAACAGGTCACGCATAACACTTCTTCAGTGTCCGGCATACTGACGCTCCACTCCTTGCTGCTACCCACCAGCGATATGGATACCAGCTTGCTAAATATTAGAGAAAAACATTACATAATCATCAGCTCATTAAAACCGAGGGGCACGAGCCTACCTGTATAAGATGTATAGGTCTTAGTCGTCCACGCGGGCCTAGTGCGGATTGGACGACGTCACGCACAACCTTTAAATCTCTTCACTGGCATGCGCGTTATTTTAAATATTTAGAATATATCTTTGTTTCTACTAAATAATTTAAGTTTGCAACTTTTTGTGTATATGGAATATTATTTTTTTCATTAAAAACTATATACTCACATAAATAAGAAATTAATACACTAAGTGGGTTATAAAAGAAACCGAAGTCGGTATCTATGCTTGTATAAATATTTCATACAAAAGCTCAGAAAAACAAGTATTTGTTCATACTACTATCGATAGTTTGGCAACACCGGTTCTCACCTTGGGGTTTCACACGCTAGCACCAGCACACTTGTCGATAGGCTGGCCATTGTATGGTTTAAATAGTTGTTCAAATGTAAACCATGATGTACATTTGTATCATGGAACTCTACATCAATGTTTGACTCCCCATTTTCCAATGTATGACACCGGACGATACCTACATCATTCCAACACATATATCTGCAATAGGATAAATTAATAGTTAATTAGATAGAAATAATATAAGATTAGGTGTCAACTTAATATTTTCTATGAATAACAGATTTTTAATATTTAAGTGTTAAACTAGGGTTTAAAACCACAAATGGGGTTTTTGGATTTACTTGTTACAAATAAACCTAATATCTTAATTGCAAAGGACCAATACCCGGCGTAAAAAAGTGACAACTATGTCCACCAGTGGACTACAATAGGCTGTAGCTAATGGCTGAATGAAAACCTCCCCCAATGACTTTCATAGCAGTCGCTATCGAATATCGATCATCAGACTATCTAGTTATGGTCCAATATATTGGCAAAATAGATGTAAAAATGTAATTTTAGTGAAAACTATATATTTAACTCATGGAACCATTACATCTGTATTGGGCCGGATTATGAACTAATACAGATAAAATATGAAACGTAATACAACTTAATTTATCACAATGGTACATTTAGAATGATATATATAGTTATGCTTTGCCCTGTTTTGAGGCTGGTGATGATGACACACTATCTATAGGATGATGATGATATTTAACTGCTGATAAGATCCCATATTCAAAGTAAGTCTATCTAGATGGCACTGTATGCAAGTTATAGGACAGTTAATGATGGTCAAGTCAGGATAGATGGTGCTATATGTATGTCTAAAGCTGATAATAAATATATAATAATGTTATATGATAATTTATCGTTTTATTTACCTATGTTCTAGATGTTGTGGTGTAGCGGACGGTTGGAACGGCGGTTGTGGTGGTACTGAAGACGCAACATGTACGGAAGCCGCCGAATGAGGTCGGGACTCTTCATGCACCATTTCAATTCCTAACGTCTCATTTTTCAACTTCTCCAAAGAAATCGCATTGTCATCGTCGCTATCGTCGTTTTGTATTATGTCGCCATAATCGTCGTCTAAAAGAAAATACGGTTTAATTAGATTAGGAACTTCATAATAAAAATGAAATTGCAAATTGAATATTATTATATTTTAAAATGTTCCATTATTATTCCTGCTTTTAAATTGTTTTCAAAACAATGTAAAAGTACAAAAGAGCATTAAAATATAATATACACTATATCTTATTATTCAAATTTCAAAGAAAATTTTAAGATAGATAGATAGATAATTCTTTATTGCACAAAACAAATTAAACACTTAACATGATTCTGCACAGGAAAAAAAGTACAATAGGCGACCTTATTACTAAATAGTAATTTCTTCTAGACAACCAACTTATAATAGAAGAGGACAATTGAAAGAAGGGGTATGCATACATATAAACAAGAATAAGAGAAATACAAATAACCTAAATATATATACTTAAATACATACATATGTAACTATCAACTTAAAATATATATATATAAAGAAAACACATTAGCATAATTTTTAATACATACATACATAGTATAATATTGCAAACAAAAAATACCTAAATTAAATATACAAACTTTATAATATACAAAATAATATACTACGATTTATTCAACTTAAATAACAGTGACAGGCAGAAAAGGACAATGAAATAATCCACTAAGCCAGGAAATAATCCTTGACTGACTTTTTAAAAATAGGAAGAGTTTTGGATTTACGAATTGATAGTGGTAAAGAATTCCATAAACGAACAGACTGCACAGTAAAGGACTGAGAGTACACATGCGTAGAATGAGGAGGAAATATAAGATGGAGTTTATTAGCTGTGCGCAAATCACGACCCTGTGTGGGTTTCAAAGATAACACAAAACTTTAATAAATTGCTTGAATTATTGTTTCCTTTAAAATACTGGTAAGCTTTACAATATTGTATATACATATATAGACCTCCAATTCACAGAATCATATTCAGGCTCGTTTTAACCAATCTCCAAATAATCATTGATTACACAAAGTATTTTTCTCAATGTGTGAGTGGGATTTGAACCTGCAACTTTCCAATCAATCAGTAATTTTAACTGTTACTTTAATTCCTACTCACATACATAATTTCAAGTCCTTTTTGTCATGCATACCTTCGACTCTATCAACAGTTTCGATGTCATCTGTGGTTATACTATCTTTGCCATAGCAGTTCATTAGGCAGCCAAGTTGGCCAGCAACATCACAGTAAGCTAATACACCATTACCTGAAAATATGTAATAAACATCAATTTTCAATTATCTTGTAATAATACCTATTGATTGATAAATATTACACAAATTTGAAATGAATATGCAATAATTAAATGGATATTTTATACCAAATAAGTATACAAAGTTATAAATCATTGCACTCCTGAAGCATGTCGCAACAGCAGTAGGTTAAACTAAAACTTATTTGCTATACTGGTACATACAGGGTGGCTTTTCATATCAAACATATGCTTGTTGTGAGTTTCCACCCATGCTATGTAAGACCACTAACCATTTAATTAAAATTTTCATTGATGACCGACTATCATCAAATAGAAGAAAATACATCTGCAGTACATTTTGTTATGTGATAAGATTTTGCAGTTTATTAATATCATTCAGAAGATATTGAAAGGATGGCTAATTTTATATTATTATAAAAAGATTCTCTTAATACAATACCTTTTGGATTCCAAGCCATGCCAGAAACATTATGAGAAGTAGGGTGTTCAATCAAGCCCATACATGTACCCGATTGAACTTCCCAAACTGCAATCTGTCCTGCCACTGTACTTCCGGCCAGATATTGTCCACAAGGTGAAAAAACACATTGAGATATTGCACATTTAATCTATAAAAACATAAAATTTTACAATTACATAAAATCTAATCATTAAAACCATTTAAGGCAGCACTATGCAACTGGATATTAAGAATGATTTAATTGTTGTCTGTAAATATGAACACAACTAACCAAACTATGTGTGAATGCCATTCGTTGTCCCCAACTTTCACAATCTATTAAAATAATTTCCCTGTTGTTGGGGTAAGCTAAATATTTTCCTTCTGATGGTTCAAAATCCATGCGACCTGCAAATATAAATATTATCATAAATATCTTAGGTTTTTTGCAAATCTTATAATCATATTCAGGACAGTTATAGCTTACACAACACTTTTGCAGCATAGAATGTGTTAATTTTTGGAACACATGCAATTTCCTTTACAATCTTTTGTGTATCCACATCCCATATCCTTAACAAACCATCTCCGCATGCAGTGCTTGTGTATTTCATATGAGGACAGACAGCAATACTAAGAACAGGGCCTTTGTGTTCAGACATAACAAATAGGGGAGATCCACCTTCAAGGTTGCACAATCTAGCCTCCATATTTTCTGATGAACAACCTAATGCCTGCATAAGTAAAATAATATCCCATTAATCTAGTTTTTATTAATAATTATATCTTTAAAAAATACATGTTCTTCAGAAAACGTATTTTGTTTACTAAGACAGCAAACACTTTTAATAAGACCAGTGATTCATAAAAACTTACATCAATTTTACTTGTAGAATTTATTTGGGTAACAGGTGCAGTAAATCTGGTAACAATGCCATCTTTGTCAAATGCGGGAAATGTGTAAGCCTGGACCACATGACTATCAGTAGCAACATAAAGCCTTTTGTCCTTAAAACACACAGCGAGAGCACTTTCCCCAACACAATGCGAATTAGGATCATCATCTTCAATGTCCATCCATATTCTGACATCTCCATCGTGCCCACAAGTTATTAAATGCCTGTAAAACAATCAAAGTTTGGAATATAAAGAAAGACCAGTTTTCAATATTTATCGCTACATAGTAAAGCAGTGCGAAATAATCTACAATCAATCTTACTGTCCGTCCTCAGTATAGCATATGTCTGTGTGACCTTCAGCATGAGCATATCTGAGTGGTTTGCTATCAATTTTCATATTTATTTTTAAATACTTTTAGTGATTTCAATTCAAAACAACGAAAAGTTTGCAAAATTTAGTTTTCACAATTCATTTCCAACACAAGTTTGACAATTAACTCATGACATTTAGAAGTTTGGCGCGAAAATATTTGACTACAGATTATCTTACTAGTCCAATTTAATACCATGACTACATATGCGACTATTATAAAGACGGAAAGGATTTTAATATATAAAATGATTATAAATGTTACTGTTATTTACTCTAGGAATCGCTTTTTGTAAATGTTAAATATATTTTCTTTGTTAAATAATTTTATAGTTAAATAATTATTATTGATGGTTATCAAATACTTTTCAAAAAATATCTTACCTTAAAAAAATAAATAGACAAGTTATATTTGTTATTTTACACTTTCTGTAATTTAATATACAATGTATGTATATTATACATTAAGTAACTCAATCACGGAAGTTGTATTTTTACAGAAAGTGCGGGTACAATAAATATATATGTATGTGTGTGTTTTCTAGGTGTTCTAAGAAAGAGTTGCTAACTTCACAACAGTATTTTGACACATCTTTTCATTCATTAATAACCGTGTGTGATACGTCAAGTCAGTCTTTCCGCGACCTTCTTCGTACCGGTCGGTACTATTGCTATATCAAGGCAATAGTCAAATATCGTAATAATTATCGATATTAAAAGTATAAAAACGTGGTTTTTAGTGAATTTGACGGGTAACATATTCAAGAAAAGGTTTGTAATTAACACTTTAAAACATCATAGGCCTATTAAAACAGTAGATGGCATGAAATGATGTAATTTTAGCACGCTCGTAAAACACATGGTTTAACCTTGACTTTTTCAGGGGAACTCTAATTTTAATTTAACCCATCAAAACCTGTGGCATCGTTTTCTACATTTAATTTTGGGAGAAGAAATGTAAAAAAATATTTTTTTTTGGAATATGTAGAATAATTATACCCTGTAATTTGTATCATTGCGAGAAGGCCTGTGCACTGCAGTTGAACAGGCTGATGCTATCGGTTCGTCAGTAAAAGTTTTAAATAGGATGCAGCCTGTCTATTTACAGATATCATGGTACAATTTTCTTAAAATCATTTTTCATAATTTAGATGGCAGCCCAAGGTTTTTTGAAAGATAAAGCTGGCTTTGCGACTCTTGCCATACATGCTGGCCAAGAACCTGAAAAATGGAATTCTGCTGCTGTGGTGCCTCCAATTGTAACATCAACCACATTTAAACAGCCAGCACCTGCAGAACACACGGTAATTATTAAGTTTATTGTGTTTTTTAATTAAAGTTATAATCATCGTTATAATTTACAAAGTGCTATTTAAATGCCTTCTTCAAAAACTTTCAATCAATCGATCCCTATTAGTCAAAATGTATAGGCTCTCCACCGCCTTTACCAAGTTTATCTGGACGCCCGCCTCAATCTTCTCTTTTGAGTCGTGCCATTAATTAACCCTTTGCCCGCCAATGACGCCTTAATGCGCCAGACATAATAGATTTTCTATTGTGTCTGGATTCGCGGCGTTCAATGGGTTAAACTTGTGCCTCATTCATTAAATCTTCGCACTAAGTGCCCTGTACAATGCCACTTACAAAATTGCTTGTCCATTGACAGGTAGTGTAAGTACATATCCTAAAGCAATAAATGACTCCATTGTGTCAAAATAATATGCCACGGGCAATACAAAACCAAATTCAAAGTTTTTATTCAGACGGTTTTAGGCTGGCTTATAATCATCGGTGATTTTTTAATCTTACGGTTAATAATAGTTCTTTACGACATCAAATACGTATAAATTTTGTTGTACAGATTTTATACCTACATTTGTAGGTATAAAATCGATTTTAAGGGAAAAGTATGTGAACATTTTTTTACGTATTTAATATCATGAACAGTTAAGGCGCATGTAATTTTGCAATACCGTAATGATTTAAAAAATAGTAATACTAATTATTATAGTAGACAATTACCCCAGTTGTATGTATAAGATTGATAGTAGGTACTGTTTGGTCTATATAATATATATTTGATTTCATAAGCCGTTGCGATTGGTTCCAGACGAAAGAAAAATTCCAGCACCTGCGGATATATCGCAGCAAAAGTAGTTAACTTTCGCGTTACGGAGCATACCGAAATATGTAATGTTACACAAAGTACCTCCTACCTCTAAAGACTTTTTGATGTAGACGTAGGTATGAAGGTACCAATCTTCATCATCGCAAAAGGTAGATTTAACGTGACGTTGAACGTGAAGAGAGAATTAACATGACGTTACTTGTGTAACAATATTCGTCAATTTGGTACATAAATAAAAGACGGTGTATTTACCTAATTTATTCGATTAAATTTAACAACGTTACCGGCAGTATTAGTAATTCATATAACTCGACTAAAATTCAAGTAATGTCCAAAAGACACAATTATCCCTTTAACCGCTGCAGACCGATACACATATCCAACACACGCAATTGATTGCCTATTGTGTTTGAAATCCTGGCGGTTAAAGGTTAATTTATTTTTGTTTCTGTAAAGTTTAAAATTCCTATTACTTTTTACCAGGGCTTTGAATACGGAAGGTCGGGTAATCCGTCAAGAAATACTTTAGAGGAATGTTTGGCGGCTTTGGATGGCGGCAAGCATGCATTGACTTTTGCATCTGGGCTCGCCGCAACAAACACTTTGGTAGCGCTGCTTAGTCAAGGGGATCACGTTTTATCCAGTGATGACGTTTATGGAGGCACAAACAGACTGTTCAGGTAAAAATTATTAAATATTACCCAATTAATATATTTCAATTAAAATTACAAATGTATACATACAGTCGTTACTTTCCAGACATGTAAGCGCGAGACAAGGCATCGAAACTACTTTTACAGACTTTACGGATATAGAAAAAATAAGAAAGGCGATTAAAGACAACACAAAGGTAAGTAAAATATATTTATTGATTGTGAGAGAGGTATGCTTTGGCACTAATGGGCCAACTCGACCAGAGTAATACAAAAAACCGGCGTGAATTAATCTCTCTTCAATCTGTTGCAATCCACTGCTAGACATAGGTCTCCCCCATTTTGCGCCAATATCCCGGTCCTTCGCTTTCCTCATTCACCCTCCACTTGCAACTTTTTTGCAAGTCGTGGGTCAATCGGACTGGCGAGCGTCCTTCGCTTGTCAAGAAGACGCGATCGTCACTCCAGAACTCGTCTGCTTCAACGGCCATCGGGTCTGTGTTTTACTTGACCGGCCCACTGCCACTTCAACTTGATGATCCGGTGAGCTATGTCGGTAACTTTAGTTCTCTTGCGGATAACATTTCTGATTTTATTCATAAGAGAAACCCCGAGCATAGCTCGTTCCATTGGCCGTTGAGTAACTTTAAATAAACCCCATTGTCCGCTCCCTATATTAATTTTCCCTTCTCCGTTTTTAAACGTCGGTATTTCACTTGTAAACTGTCTTCGTAGTCCAGTCAAAGATCAGAGGGCAATGGTTTCTAATCCCTAGGCGATTTTTCCGGGTTTAGTTAAGAAACTGCAGGATGACCTGTTTGACAGAAAATAAAGATGATTCGTCGCTGCAGACCGTCATTAAATACTGTGCTCTGTAGTGGAACGATATAGGCTAATCATGGTGATGATAACACTGCAGCCACGTGGATCCATCGGTGTTACGATTCTCCATGAGCAACTACATGGCTTGCCATCACCAATAACCGTCCTCACCTTTTAAAGCTATAAAACACCCTTATCAATGATAGTGTCCTTAAACTTTTAACCGCCAAGATTCCAGACACAATAGTTCATCTATTGTGTTTGTTGGATATATCCGACAGCGGTAGTTAAAGGGTTATAAACTATTGCATTTTTTGTTAATATCTGGTGATATGACTAGTTTCGTTAATATTAACGTATTCATGGCACGAAGTCTTGAATGATGACAGTTAATACGTAAGTTTAATAACTTGTCGATAAGAACGAAAGATAAAGTTGTGTTATTGAACTTAACTAGCGATTTACATCATTCGGTATCATTGAAAATGTATAAATCGTATTTTATATGGCATTTATCTTTGCCATAATTGATCTACTTTAGCATACATTACTTGAAGTTACGACTACACAAGAAAGTTATCATAATAACTAAGTAGGTATAGAGAACTTCATTAAACACTTCCTGGATAAATTTATTAAAATAAACGAATTTATATACGTTCAAATTAGCCGTCTACCGTAGTCTCTGGGTGGTCAAAAGACATTATTTTCATCATCATCGGTGTCGGATATGTTGACTTTGAGGGTCGCTGCGGTTTGTGGTTATGTATAGACCTGGTATTCGTATAGACCTGCGACTCAACACTCAACAAATAGACGAGGTCAAATTACACCAGCTTGGTGGCCAGTTCAACTTCACGTAAGATGACCATTAGAATCTTTGGATTACACCCTAAATAAATTAATTAATGATAGGTAAAAAAACATTTCCCTGTTCATAATAGTATCTAATTAAATATAAAACGTAGAGGAAAACAATACAAGTTTTCCTTCATTCTACAACTCTTCAACTTCGATCTTACTTATTATATTTTATGTATAATACGATATTTCCTTGCTGAATCACTCCTGATTTTGTTTGATAGTAGATGTTTATTGTAGTTGAACAATGTTAGTGCATACAAGGTGGTTTTATATTGCGTAAATACTATTTCTTTTATGTGATATTGGAACAATACGTGGACCATTCATTGTTCCAATATCACGTATTGTTCAATTAAAGTAATAACAGAAATGGCTATATGCAGAAATGTATTCATTTATTTAATTTCATAGGTGGGGAAATAAACACAGGATTAACCTGATGGCAAGTAATAGCTTACAAAAATAAAACATCCTTTATATTTGTTATATTATAATTTAGGTGTATAAATTAATAGTCAAAATCAAATAGCCGCCGTGGTATCACTCCGGTCGAGCTGAAGCAAGGCTTTCTTCACAGTTAAAATGTTGTATGAAAATTAAGTTAATTGCGAAAAGTCCACCGCGAGAAAAGGTTAACCTCAAAATGTATTTTTTCTAGATGATATGGCTAGAGACACCTACAAACCCGTTGCTGAAAGTGGTGGATATCGAAGCTGTGGTGAAAGTGGCCAAAAGTCGGGGAAACATCATAGTCGTTGTGGACAACACATTTCTCACTTCGTACCTGCAAAGACCTTTGGAATTCGGTGCCGATATTGTCATGTACTCTTTGACGAAATACATGAATGGCCACTCCGATGTCATAATGGGCGCGGCTATACTGAATGACGACGAGTTACACGATAAATTAAGATTTTTACAAAACTGTAAGTACTTTACTTTCGTTTTTACAAGCAATGTAGGTATTTAACGAATAATAAGATGATAGACACAATAATACAACTGAATAAGAATAAAACTTTTGAAACCACTTATATAAATTTAACCTAAATTTATACACACGCAAAGGTAATTTTCTAACGTAAACGCGATCCCGAAATTAGGCGATAAACAATATTTTCGAATAAGCAAAAGGAAACCTATCTACATGATATAAATCATTGTACAAGTATATAAATAAGTACGTTCGAGTAACTAACGAGAAACATCTAAGATTTAATCCGTCGTTACATTGCATCATTATGTGGAAATATGTCATCATGAGTAGATTTCTAGGGAAAAAACTGCGACATTTCCTTGTTAGGTATGTGTGGTTGAGGATTCCTTTACTGCAATTACGCCCCGTACATACATTAGCTAGGCTTTTTAACATAGCATTAGAATAACCAGTAACGAATCGTGATAATATTCTAGGAATAGATAGAAAAATATTTTATTCTGACTTATAGGTAAATCATATTTCGACGTTATATTTCTTTGTTTAATGTAAACTTATTTTTCAAATAGCAACGCGGTGCCAAAGCATGCTTTGTTTCCAAAGTTTGTTCTTTTTAAAATTATTCCTTATTGAAGTTAGGTACTAATATCATTAGATGCCAATCGTGAGTTGGTGCAATGTCCTATTCCAAATTCAAGGTTACCATTAAACAAACACGTGATGTGATACCGTTTTCTATTTAATAACGGAAGACAATATATGTGGACGTCGCATGATAATGAACTGAAACTGTTTTTTTTGTGAATCCTTTTTAACGTTGCCAGTTACTTAAATACAATATATTTTGTAAGTGTAACTGGACCTCCACCACAGAATATATTTGCACTTTTTACTTAAACATTAAATAACTCTTCGAATCGATCGACAACCTACTTTACCATCCCCGACAAAAGGTGGTGCCCTACCCGATTCTGATTTTGGTTCTGTTAATATTGGTTAACCTCCTGAAAAGCAATAATTTCTCAGGTTATTCCAAAAACAAACTTCGATTGTCCATGATGCTCGGAATCAAAAAGAATATTTTAAAATTAATTGATGATTTCCTTATACGCTCCCTTCATTTTTTTCGGGTTGGTCTTTTCGAGTGGTGGCAACCATTACAAAAGGCTATTGTCGAGACCCAGCGTACATTCCGCAGCCCTTATTCGCCCAAACATATATGTCTGTCTTCTAAGTTACCTAACGCCTTAGCCGAGGTTACCCGTTCGTTGCTTTTAAACTCGTTCTGAATACATACTGAACAGGTCACCAGAATACCTACTTAAGTATCTTCAACGGTCCAAACTAACGGTTTTGATGGAAACATGAAAGTAATCCTTATGATCCTCAGATACGAGTATGTCATACAGCATTGTAGCGCAAACAATTCAGTATTAACGTATGCACATATAAAAACTGTTTACTATTGTAACCAAAGTAGGAAGTGTTTGAGTTGAACCGAAAAGTTAAACACTTTTATCACATTCACACATCAGCTCACTTAATAAGGCTTTATTGGACACTTATTGTCAATGATACCTTATCGGGTAGTTACTGATATTATTATACATATATGTTTATTGGATTTTTAATAATATTGTAATTTTTAATCTATTTTAATATGGATAAAATATTTTTACTTACAGTAACACTTGTGCTAACGATAAGAAAGATAATGGTAATTATTTTATATCTGGTTCACATTGCATATCTGCAACTTAATTTGCTTCGTATAAGCTTAATACCATATGTTTAATTTGACTTATCGTAATAAAGATAACCAAATGGCAATTAATCGTTTCAGAATGACTTTAATGCTCGGTTTTATTATATTATTTTCAATCGATGTCCATCATTATTATGTGTAGTATATTGAGAAATGATATAGTTGTAGGCACCCTACAATCTCCTACAATTATGCAAAGGGTAAATTGCAATTGTTCTTATAAGTAGCAATTAGGATAACTAAACATGCATACCTACTTCGTTTATTTTATGCTAACGCAAATAGGGCTAGGTATTGATTGTGTTTAAGACGCATTAATTAATTAAAGAACGTTAAAAACTCATGCATATTTATATTTAGACAGATTAATATATTTTATTATTTAACAATTGAATATTGTAGTAAATGACTGTTTGGTTATTTGAATAAAAACGCTAATGACGTCACGGTATTCTCTAAAGTTACCGTCATAAATAAATAATGTGTTAAAATTACCTTACGCTCACGTAGCCAGCTCCGAGGTATTCTTTCTAAAATGGGGTAAACGAATTGAAAAATGTAATTGATTCATTTTTTGATTCAATATTGTCGACTCACAATTTCATATGTACGGTTACGTTTTCAGCTATGGGAGCAGTTCCATCGCCGTATGACTGCTACATGGTGAACAGAAGTCTGAAGACACTATCGCTTCGCATGCAAAGGCATAGAGATTCCTCTTTTGTTATAGCCAACTGGCTGGAGAAGCACCCTAAAGTCAAGGATGTTATGCATCCAGGTACGTATGAAAATATAGACAAGGAATAATTTCTACTTTATACATTTAATAAGTAATATCTAACAGTGTGCAGTTATTAAAAAATGAAATGACGATATAATGTATTGAATATCATGTCTATATTTGATGACCCATGTTAATAATCGGTACGTTGGCTATTACACCAAAGGTTCCGGGTTTGATCTCCGGGAAGTACCTACAAACATTAGTGTGCATGAACAATTTGATATGTCGTTTTGTATTGTCTCCTACATAATACGCTGGAACGATTTGTCGCACGATTATGCAACGTCTGCGGGACTTATTTCGTGAAACAGACTGTAGATGGAATGCAAATGTCAGTGAGTATTTATTTTTAATTTTGTTTTTAGGTTTGCCCTCGCATCCGCAACATGAAATTGCCAAGAAGCAAATGAGCGGACACTCGGGAGTATTTAGTTTCAATCATAAGGGTGGTCTTAAGGAATCGAGGAAATTCTTAAGCTCCTTAAAAGTATTCACACTGGCTGAAAGTCTAGGTGGATATGAAAGTCTAGCAGAATTACCGTGAGTATTAAATTAATATTATCTGTTATGGTTTTACTTCGACTTTAATAATATTATCCCTACAAAAATAAGCCACATACACAGGGTGAATTTTAAATTATAGGCATCCATTTGACCTATTATTGTAATGTTTTTATGAGAACCTAATACCATAACTATTTATCATAGAAGTTTTACAAAGTAAATGATCAATGAATAAATTATTAGGTGACTAGGTGGTACATAGTATATATTATTTAATCTGTGGTGGTACTGAGTCGTCTAGGTAGGTACCACCGCGGTGCCAAATATCATTCCGTGAAACAGGAGTATGCACTTTTGTGTTTCGGGATGAGGGCACTGTAGCTAGTGAAATTACCGGTATAAGAGACCTAACATCTGTTGTCTCGGGTGACGGGCGCAGTGCGGCATTGATGGACTGTCCATCAGTTGTTGGTCTCCTTTAATGCCGCTCTGTCATGGTCTGGCGTATCACTTACCATCAGATGAGCGTGTGGACCGTCCTGTACGTTATAATATAAAAAAAATAAAAAGTATAGCATTGCATTGAGCAATCCGATAATTTATTATAGCTCGTACTACTTACCTAACAACACTATTCAAACAGAAGGTATTTTATCTATCTATTGTATAAGTTGTTTTTCATATAGTATACATGTAGAAAACAACTTGCTTAACCTATTAAATTATTTTAATGGTGTTATTCACAGGTGCTGATGACGCACGCGTCTGTCCCAGCTGCTCAAAGAGTAG
The DNA here is from genome assembly GCA_019425675.1 of Leucinodes orbonalis. Classification (NCBI taxonomy): domain Eukaryota; kingdom Metazoa; phylum Arthropoda; class Insecta; order Lepidoptera; family Crambidae; genus Leucinodes; species Leucinodes orbonalis. Next base: position 58,351 of record PQWD01014800.1, read on the forward strand.
AACTTGGCATATCAGAATCTCTTATCAGACTCTCCGTCGGCTTAGAGGATACTGAAGATCTGATTGCTGATCTAGAACAAGCTTTCAAAGAAGCGTTCTAATAATTGTATAGACAAAATATTTATTAAATGATATAATTTGCATCACTTCGAATCATATTTTATTGCGCAATTATCAAAGATTTATTCTTATAAAATATCTGAAAAATAGCCTGTCCTTATCTCCATAAATATAGGAATGTTATGTAAATAGTAAAATGTTAACATGTAACACTACACATGTGTTTTAAATTCTTTTGATATATTGTTATATAATAATGACCTCGCATTTTATGGACATTCGATACGAATATACGATTCGCTATGATGTAAAATTTTATAGCAAATGTTGACTATTCATAATCAAGCGTTTATGTGATTGTAAGGATATTACTTTAAGTATCTACCTATTATCTAAATGAGTGTGTGATATGATACCTGCATTCCTTTCAAACAGTACAATGTTACCTAACGATAATGTGACATATTTATTATTCGTTAATCTCATCTTATTAAGAAGCTAGACATAAATTAAACCTTTTGTTAGTTTTATTTTGATTTGGTTGAAAACTTTGTTGAAGATATTATTGCATAATAAGTATTTTAACATAACACTTCTTAAATGAGAGTACCCATATTAACAAACATGTTTTTATACAATTTAAATAATAAAATTATATCATGCAAGTTAATCTGTTTTTTATTATTACTAACTTATTGAGGTCTAGGAATCCAGCCACAATAGAGAGTGTATTATTTTTGACGCCTTATGGGCGTCATTGCCGGTCAAAGGGATAATGATAATAAATAATTTATTGGCCATAACTAAACATACAGTTTGATAACAGTTGACACTTAGGCCCTATACAACGAGATTCAAGCGTTAATCTTTACTTAAATAGAGTTAGAAAGGGATGCCGCTATTAATCGTATATAGCGCTATCCCTTTCTAACTCAATTTAAGTAAATATCAACCTTGAGTCTCGTTCTAGAATACGGGCCTTAGTTATAAATTTACAAATAATACTTAATGCTATCAGTTAGAAACTTGTATTCTAAAAGGCAGCACTTTCCCTTCAATTCTACATTACAACTTGAGTATGTGGCTTGTGTGATGAGTACCGTGTGTGTATGTGTGCGCGCGCGCATGTTCGCGTGTATGTGTGTACACGCGCGCATGTTAGTGTGTGTGTGTGTGCGTGCGCGTCTTCGTGTGTGTGTGCCCGTGTTCGTGTATGTGCGTGTTATGTGTTCCTAATTAGTTTCATTTAGAAGGTTATTTTAGTATTAATATAATAAACTAATACTTTATAAAATTTTCTTAATGGATTTTGGTTTAATTTGTAGATATGTGTGATCTTATTTATTACTAACGGTGCATACAATTCGTACATATACACATTACTAAGACGATGTTCCTATCATTCAATCTGGAAGTAACTGCATTATTTGCAATTCAAATAAAGACAGAAACTCACAACAGTTCTATTTAGCATAGATCAAGTAAGGTTAAAGGAGGTCCGTCCGTTTACAGTCTATGCTCTCTATCAAACCATATCAACAATAGGTATAGGTAACAATAGGTACCTACTTCACATCCAATCAACAAATACTAAACGGTATGTATCTATGTACTATATGTTCGTATTATTAATTGTTGATTTATAGCTCCAGCATTTACTTCCACTTTAGACTACACCTACCTATGATACTTATCAAACCGTTAACCGTTTAATGTTAACGGAGTCATTATTTTACCAATGTTTCTATTATTAAGCTGTCCATCAATACCATAGCAGAAAAATCCCTATTGAAGCGCGTATCTCTATCTATAAGTTCTACTTTCTGTCCCATAAAATGGTTAATGGGTCAGAAGTCCAAACTGAATAAATAGCATGTTTCAAAACAAAGACACTTGTGGTCGTTGTTTCAAAACGAGAGAATGTAAATCTAGAAATTAAGTACATATCATGCTTCTTGTATTTGAATTTTGAAACTCGCGGCTAAGTGATTTATTTTTAGACAAAACAATGCATAGGTAATGCTTTGGCTAGATACTCGACTACGCTCGAGACAATCTCGAATGCAAAGAATGAGATATTCAATTGAAGTACCGAAATTTAAAGCATCCTTTCCTTGATGGAAAATAGTGCGGTAAGTATACATGATCAGTATCTGCGAGGACTAGACACAAACTAGTTGTTTGTATATTATTCTTGCCACGGCCAAACGTGTGGTCCCAAAAGTAAGTATAGGTAGTTTAAATTTGCTTTTTAACTGCATTTTCAAAATTATCTTCACTACTAACTTCACCGAATTGTTAGGATCTTGCAACAAGACCAAGTTCAATATTATTTGAATAACAAAGACTTAACTATTTTACTCCTAAAGGCAATACTGTTTTATACTTATATTGCCTCTAAAAGTCAATAAACTTACCTACACATAAGTCAACGCATTATTCCTGCGTTGACTTACACATAAATATTAACAGACAATGTTAATTTTTTACCGGTTATTATTCGATGGAATAATAAATTCATAGCAGTACCTACAGTCTGCTGCTAGACTACGCCTCCTTCAACGATTACCTACAGGATGTATTCGTCACCTTTTTACTTCATATTGAGGTGTTTAGTACTGAATTGGTACTACTTTTCGTAAAAAAATGGTACCTCTTTATTTGAAAGTTATATTAAAAACAGTCTGGTCAGACAAAACATCATACTCTGGAATGCCTGTTTTGAGATTGATTGCAACGAACCCCTGTCCTTGACACTTAATTTGGCTCAAACCGGTCGATGGTTTTTCGGCGCTATTCGACGCGAAGAGTAGGTTTATCTAAGTATTGTGTAAAACACATAGACCGTAAGAACAATTTATTATAAGGGTCCAATATAAATATTAATTTCGACTAATTCAATGAATAGAGAACACCTATATAAAATAAGTTATATAATAAGAATTATTTATAAAAATTACCTAGATATATTTTGACGTAACATGGCCATTGCCGCTTTAAATTGATGATCCGGCGAGGCATAGTTCTCTCACGCATAAGATCCCGCGGAAAAATGACACTTAAAAGATTTTTCCTTCTTTTGTTAGATGTCCTAACATTGCAGGCTAAATTAAATATCCGGTCAATTGAAAATTGTGTCAACTATTTAAAAATATACCTTAGAATAATGCCATCTTTAGTACCTATAAAGTATGTAGAAGCTTTTAATTAAAAAAAATACTGAGTTTCCTTTCAGATGACTCTTCGCTGGGGTATTGTAACTGTTGGTTACATAAGTCACGACTTTACAAACGCATTTAACAGTTACCCAGAAAAGGGGGACCAGGAGATCGTAGGCGTAGCTGCGAGAGATAAGAAAAGAGCTCAGGAGTTCGCAAAACTACATAACATTCCAAAAGTTTATGACAGTTACCAGGCATTAGCTGAATGCAGTGATATTGGTTAGAATTACCCTTGGTTTTTCGTATATGTAAATATGTAGTTCGATATGATTGAGATTGAATTTTATTTTGTAAAATTTTAGATATTGGGTACATTGGCGCCTTGAACCCTCAGCATTATGAGTTAACAAAACTTTTTCTTGAAAACGGGAAACATGTTTTGTGCGAGAAGCCATTGTGTTTGAATGCCAAGCAAGCACAAAGCTTATTTGATTTAGCTAAGAAGAAAAGGTTATTTTTAATGGAAGCAGTCTGGTCCCGCTTCTCTCCTGCTTACTCCACTTTAGAAGAAGAAATCAGAAGTGGCAAATTGGGAGATGTAAAGTTTGTAGAAGTGAACTTTGGTGAAGCCATCGACACTGTTGAGAGACTTCGGTAATTTAATGAAAATATTCTCCTTATAATTAACTTTTATGAATAATTACGGATTATTTCAAATAAAAGCATTTTTTGACAGGAGGAAGGAACTAGGCGGTGGTGCAATACTTGATCTTGGAGTATATGTGCTTCAATTTGCACAGTTCATATTTAAGGATGAACCTATCAAGGTGACATCAGTTGGGAAGCTGAATGAGTTCGGGGTTGATACGCTTGAGACCGTTATCTTAGAGTATGAGGGTGGAAGGCGAGCGGTTTTAAATGTTGACACCACAGTTAATTTGTGGAACAAAGCCACAGTCGCCGGGACTAAAGGAAGAGCTACGGTAAGAATCCAAAATACTTTTTTCATTCACCTTCGTACAGAGCCTTCATCATCCCATGTTATAAATTGTTTGGTAAAGCTGTAAAGGCCTTCTGGAACTCACAGCAATAGTCGGAAAAACAGAAACCGTCGTTAAATTAACGTAAGCATATTCTAAGGTCAATACACTCATTCAAGACTATTTTACGGTTGTCAAATAGGTTTATGATGTTAGTTAAACATTGATTTTACACTTAGATCTCATTTGAATTTTGTAGAATTGAGAACTATAATAAATAACTTACCTTTTTAATGTCATTGTTTATGATCTTATATACCTACAGATTGAAGAACCGTTTCATTTCCCATACGGAATGATTCATGTGGATGGGAGTGTTGAGAAATTTCAATTGCACAATTCAGACAAACCCTATTTCTTTGAAAACAGCGCAGGTCTCATATATGAGACTTTGGAAGTAGCAAGGTGCATCCGGGAAGGTAAGTAGTCCTGACTGTATACTGTTTCATAAATAGAATAATGGTTATCTCATTACGGGGCATTGAGCTACATCCTGTTACGGTGCCCGCCTTATAAACTATAACCAAGCCCGAAATTCAAATCATACCTACTTAAATGGCGAACAATCGGGATTTAGAAATTAAATTTTAAAATTTTTCAATAGACAAGAAAATATCTGAACAGTTTTTATTGTCAATATGGAATTATCATTATAATAATTACTGTATTTTTAATATTTTGGTAAGGTCTATTGGTTTTTTTATCATTAAGGGTGGCTTAAATCTAACAGTAATAAATGACCTCAGCCATTTACCCAAAGCCGAATACCTACCTACCCATGTTTTTTGAAACTTTGGCACCGATTTCAACATACACAAGAAATAAACATTAATGAGGTCCTACAACTAAATGGAAGAATTGTTTTTTTATGTTATAAGTGTACAGGATGATCTGTACGCTCACCTGATGATAAGTGATACGCCAGACCATGACAGAGCGGCATTAAAGGAGACCAACAACTGACAGACAGTTATTATCACAGATTTCCCAATACAGGAGATGGGGCAAGCCGCGTTTAAAGTGCGACAAATGTAAGCTCAACGAGCATACACTGGCTGCCAGTTTACGCTCTGTGAGACGAGTCAAGACGCACGAATATTAAAAGAAATTACCGTTTTTTTTCCAAAATGCCATCCTGTGCAATTGTAACATGCCATCATCGCAATGAATCAGTAAATTTACCTAGAAATATAATAACTGTTCACAGGTAAGAACCGAATAGAAATTGCGACACTGAGACTGCCTATAAACTTGGCGGTTTGTCCAGTCTAATTGTACATTCGGATGTCTGTGGTTATTATCCTCCGTTAATGCCGCACTGCGACCGTCACCCGAGACACCAGATGTTAGGTCTCTAATACCCGGTAATTTCACAAGCTACAGTGCCCTCATCCCGAAACACAAAAGTGCATAACACTCCTGTTTCACGGGATGATATCTGGCACTGCGGTGGTACCTACCTAGACGACTCAGTATCGAGTCTACCACCTAGTAATACTAATACGAGTAGTTTTATGATCAAAAGATCCGATAATATAACAATAGTTACATTCGTATTATGTTAATTTCTCGTTTATTTATCCAGGTCTTCTAGAATCACCGAAAATGTCGCACACAGAAAGTCTAATCCTGGCAAAACTCCAAGATACTGTCAGGAAACAACTAGGAGTTCACTATGACGAAGACGATATGGAATTTCCTTGAAGTTACTATTGCATAACGTACTATATTATTGTATCCTATTACATAAAAAGCCCATAATCAATATTTCTGGTCTGTTTTATTTTATTTAAACAATTTATAAACAAGTATACTTGTACCTGGATGAGGCATGAACAGATCGGTTTTGGATGGGTTGTGGCAGAGCCGTACCCGTAGATGTCTTTTGCATGATCGAGAATCTATCTCACCACCGTTTTTGATGCAAAAGTGAGTCAAGAACTCAAAGGCTACCCCAAACTTAGTAGGGTATTGCAATGTGTACTGACGGACGAAGTCTTCTGCGCCTTGTGCTGCATCGCCCGCATTTGCACTTCTTTTTTCCTCACTGCTTTTTCTTTGCATAGCATTACGTTTTTACAAAACTACCTTCAAGGAACTCTATTTAGGCAGCATTGCAGTAATTCAAGTCGGTAATGAGGTTGCACCTCCACGCTGTCTAAATATATGTTTTCAGCTGTGTCTTGGTTTTCTTCACTCTCATCGATACACAAATAGGTACCTTTGTTCTCCCGTTTGACTAAGATTGATGTTTCTTAATAGTTAAAAAACCGGCTGTTGGTCTATGTAGACGTTCTTGACATTCAACGAATGCAGAACTCTGTGCATCTCATATCATGTAAAAACTTCTTCTTGGTTTAAAGAACGATCGCCTAAGAGTGTTGTTGTTGCCTCAGGTTTGTTTGTTGAAGTCCCAAGGAAGAGGTCCAGCTAATATGCATGACTCATGGAAGTCATATTTAGTCCTGTCTGAAAAACTGCATGCCTTTAAACGATGCTGTGTTTTGTTATATATATGTAATAACTTTATATGTAATAATACCCCTCGAACGATAAATGCCGGGACCAGGTGTCTGACAATTTGAAAAAACAGTCGCAAGGGGATTTAAGTTAATTGGATTTGTGAATTGTAATTGTAAGAAGTTTAAAGCAGTTAACAGTTGAATTTGTATCTTTAACTGCCTTATATGAACTATTCTGGAATTTTGCAGTTCAGTGTGGTTACCAATGTATGAAGTTCACAAAAAAGAATCGAATCAGCAAGATTTTTGTGGTACCTGTTTTGTTTTTTAGGAAAATAATATCAAGTTTCCCTCATATTGAAAAAAATTGCTAGTTTAAACTTAACATAGACTATGTTTATTATGAGAAGCGAAGAGATGTAATAGAATTGAGATGTATAAATTAGTAAATGGTATATTAGATTGTACGCTGTTGTGATCCATAGTTGAATTCAGTGCTCCCACTAAATTACCTCGACTATCATAACATACCTTGTTCTGTACTGAAATGTTTAAAAGCAGCTTAGGTCACTTCTCATCAATAAATCGGATGGAATAACTATTATAAAAACAAAGGCTCCAAAGGCACTAGTGGACATATTCGATAAGTCAATTACAATTCGAGATCAATTGCTCACAATGCAAAATGGTGTATCAACCTATCATCATCAGCTCATTAATCGTCCCCATCGAGGGGCACGAGCCTACCCTACCGTATAGGGTGATTAGACCTTAGTCGTCCACACGGGCCCAGTACGGATTGGACGACTTCACGCACAATCTTTGAATCTCTTCGCAGACGTGCGTGAAGGTTTCCTCACGATGTTTTCCTTCGCCGTAAGAGCGTCGGATAACGTATATATAATTTCGAAAACACATTGGTACAGAGGGCAACAGTCCACACCATTGCGCCACCGACGCTCTTCCGCCAACCTATATTTGCGGTATATTATTATATTATTATCCCCCTCCCTCCCGGACCTCTGAGGTGTTCAGACGTGTTCACTAATAAACTACGTTCATTTTATTTAACATTTTAAATACAATTTTTGCAAAAAATCGATTCAAAAAAATAGGAGTGCATAAAACGTGAAGAGGTTAATTTTGACCACTGCCGCTGGACTGCCGTGCGCTGACTCATCTAAGCAACGGGTCCCGCCCACCACTGCCTACTGCCAGCTCGAGTGGGCGTGACGCCTAACTACCAATCTACTGTACTTGGAGGAGGTACGTGTTACAACAACTGCGCTCCTGGTACATGAACTTGATCATCGCTTGCGCCGCTATACACACAACGACTCTTGCTTTCCTGCTTACACACTAACCGGCGTAACGTCCACTATAAAAGTATTAAGACTTGCGCTTTGTCACCTTTGGCTTTCTTCGTGGTTTTATTTATTTATTTGTGTGATAGCACGTTGGTTACTATGCCATTAAACAGGTCACCGCAAACACTTTCAAAAAGTACTCGTCCTGTACTACAACATTGCGACTCTGAGCCGAATTTAAATGTATCCAATGACAGCAAGTACAATAACACCGGCTTGCGAAAGAGAAAACATTGTGTCGACATCTCTGAAGAATTATCCATCATCCAAGATACTTTTAATAATATGCTTACAGCCCTAAAAAGTGAACAGGATGCCAAACTATCAAAAATAATTGATTGTGTTAATGACATAAAGGAACAGAACGAAGACATAAGGGACTCCATCAAGTTCATGTCAGAAAAATACGATTCATTGATTACGAGTGTGCATGACTTACAGGAGGAGAATAAGTTCTATAAAAAGCGTATAGAAATACTAGAAACTAAAATTGATGCAATAGAGAGGTTAGAACATGTATCCCGCATCGAAATGCGAAATGTACCCAAAAAAGAACGAGAAACAAAAGATGACCTAATCAAAGTCATAATTAAGACTGGGGAATTGCTTGGTACTAATGTGGGTCATTCGGACATTAGGGATGTTTTCCGTATTAATACGAAAAAAGACATAAACAAGCCCATAATAGCGAACTTTACGAGTGTCGTAACCAAAGAACGATTTATCTCCAAATTGAGGGATTTTAACAGGACCAATCAATCTAAAAAGCTAACATCAGCTGATATAGCCATCCCTGGCCCACCGTGCCCCATATTCATCTCCGAAAACCTGCCCCAGAAAACAAGACATCTCTTTTCCATAGCACGAATGTTCCGAAAAACAAATGGCTTTGCCTACTGTTGGACGTCTGCCGGTAGAGTATACCTTAAGAAGACTGAACACGATAAACCCATTATTATAAACTCAGAAGAGGACATCAATAGGATACCAATATGACTATACAGTATCCAACATTACATACCCTTTAATGTTTTTTTACCTTTTTTTGTGTGTTTTAAGTGTCGTTTCTTAGTATTTACATGTATCATTATGTTTGAGTGTTTGTTACGTATTTCTTGCCTGTCAGCACTGTACTTAACTTTTATTATAACTTTAACTCCTCATTATGACACTTTAACAAACTATCACACTATACCCGTACATTATTTACTCAATACACTAATCCTAAACACTTTACACTTACGAATTGTATTAGAATCCTGTAGTACTTTAAAACTGTTTTTCGAATATGTTCAGGCTTTGACGATTATTAACCTGATTCTACAATTACACGACCAACATAATGCTATGATAAAGACTCCTATTTATCATTGGTGTTATGGCATGTTATGTTTTTATTTTTGTACTTACGTGTTATTTATTGGCATTTGGGCGAAACAAATGATACTTTTTAATGCAGTTAATAATAATAATAATATAATGTTTTTCAAGCTAGGTAGTGCTCATTTAAATTTTAAAAAATTATATCTTTTCAATAAGGGTATAATTCTGAAACTGTATTGTATTTATTATTTGAGACAGAGACAGGAACTAAAGTGCTCTGAGATATGTTGTAATAATATCTTATCACTCACCGTAAGATTGTATCGCGATGAATATTTGAATGATTACTGGCTGGTTTCGGGATACAATGAATGTCTGAGAAGGCTATTGCTATTAATAATGTTAAGTGCATTATGCTCATACTTGGTACCTTATTATGTAATCATTATAACTCCAAACTCTAACATTCAATCCAATAGCTGAAATAAATGAAACACTTGACTCACTCTCACCTTCAGAATCGCAGGTAAGCTTGCCGGAAAACTGCAACCAGCTATTGACTAAATTCAGTAATAATTCACTTAAAATAATTTGCCAAAACATACGAAGTGTTAACGCAAATTTTGATAATTTTCAGGCATTGCTAACGAGAATTGGCGTGCATTTCGATATACTTGTTCTAACTGAATGTTGGTTGCAGTATAATACGCATTTACCATCCATGCAGGGGTACAGGCAAGCGGCATCAACAAATCCTTTTAATCAAAATGATGGTGTAGTGGTATATGTCAGCGAAACCATAGATAGACTGTCGATAGAGGAGCCGCAGCTACTAGACGCCAGTTCTCTTCTCATTAAGATAAATAAAGAAACTGCTGTGCTTGCTATCTATCGGCCAGACGCATTGCGAAACCAAACTGGACGCTTTTTTAATTCGCTTAACGATTTGCTTCGGAGTCTCGGCTCGTTCCGAAATATAATATTGCTTGGTGACATTAACATTGACATATCCTCCTGTAATGTTGACGTCAATTCATCTGAATATTTAAACATCATTGCACAGGCTGGATTACAACCTTCCCATGTGATACCTACCCATCATCGAACATGCCTAGATCACGTAATGGTCAAAACTTCATACCCTGCTCACACCATTGTTGTTGATACAACAGTCACGGATCACCGAAGCGTGATATTCTTACTTTCCAAAAAGCTCAATATGCTGCTCCTTTGACTGCTAGCAGGCTTGATGACACAAAGTTGCGGGAGAGTCTCTCGGCCATTGACTTCAGCAGCATCACCAAATATACTGAACCGGATGATGCAATGGAATATTTTGTAAACTGTATTAGAAACTCTATTTCTTATGCAACTATAACATATACTCCTTCCGGAGGCGTCAGCTTCTAAAGCCTTGGATGACCCCTGGCCTACTGAAGTGCCTAAGAAATAGAGACAATCTATTAATCAAACTAAGAGCATCTCCAGATAATGATATACTCAGGGTTTCCTATAAAAGGTATCGAAATTACTGTAATACTCTTATAAAAAAAGCTAAAAATACATTTGACAGAAGCAAATTTATTAAGGCTGGAAAGGACCCAAAACGTGTCTGGAGTGCACTGAGAGATGTTGTTGATCTCTCCCGAAAGACTGCTCCTGCTCAAGAACTCCTGTACTTGTGTCAATCTCCAAACGAATCAGCCAATCAAGTCAATTGGTATTTTATTGATGCCGCTAGAAGACTTGCTGAGGATTGTGCCTCCTCACCACATTCTTCACATTTCTCTTCGACATCTTCTCAGGGAACCGGAAACTCATTTGTAATTTTAAGTACAGATGAAGAAGAAGTTGGAAGGGTCATTGACTCTTTGAAATCTGACAAGGCTGTTGGGTGGGATGGTGTTTCTGGTTGTATCCTGAAAAAATACAAAATATTCTCGTACCTCCCTTAACATTTATTATCAACTTGTGTTTAACAAAGGGAATATTTCCTCGAGTCCTGAAAAAAGCTATTGTACACCCAATATATAAGACTGGTGACCGGCATCTACCTAGTAATTATCGCCCTATATCAATACTACCCTCCATTTCAAAAGTGCTCGAAAAGATTTTAAATACAAGGTTAACCAACTATCTGGAAAGTTACAAATTATTGTCTGATTCCCAGTATGGCTTCCGAGCGAGAAGGTCTACAACTGATGCTCCTATCGGTAACAAATTATGTTACCAGATGTCTAGACCAAGGAAAAAAGACGTTGGCCATCTTTCTCGACATACAAAAAGCATTTGATACGATATCAATACCATTATTACTTCGAAGACTTGAGTGTATTGGAATTCGAGATCGCCAGCTTGAACTATTTTCTAGTTACTTAAGAGATCGAACACAGTGTGTCAGGCTGCCCAACGGTGTCACTAGTTCAGATTCACGTATTTCTTATGGCGTACCACAGGGAAGCATACTCGGGCCAACCTTATTTCTTATCTTTATAAATGAATTGTGTGAAATCAATCTCGAGAGTGGTAGGATCATAACTTTTGCTGATGACACTGCCTTACTATTTTCTGGTGCTACCTGGGAGGAGACATTCTCACGAGCTCAGGCTGGTTTTGATAAGGTTTGCACATGGCTTAGATGTAACTTGCTCAGTTTAAACATAAGCAAAACCAAATGTATGCCATTTGCGATCCGAACTCCTTCTTTACCACCCAAAACGCATAGAATAATTGCTCACCATTGTGGAGATTCCTCAACTTATCCATGCCATTGCCACGAATTGGAGAGAACTGAGAATGTCAAGTACCTCGGAGTGCTAGTTGATAGTGCCTTAGTTTTCAATTGTCACATTTCAGCACTAAGTGGTCGAGTTCGCAAGCTGATGTTTATCTTTAAAAAGTTGAAATATGTTGCGGATCCAGATGTTTTAAAAATGGTTTACTACGCTTTGTGCCAGTCGCTGTTGACATATGGTATTGAGGTCTGGGTGGTGCCTCCAAAAACCAACTAATACAATTGGAGAGAGCGCAAAGGTCCCTCTTAAAAGTCATTCACTCTAAGCCCTATTACTTTCCTACAAAAGATTTATATAGTAGCAGAGGTTCTGAGTGTCCGGCAATTATTCATCCTCCATATAGTAATAAAACAGCATAGTATTGTGAGTGTTAATGAGAATGAACATCGGCGAAACCATTTGGTAGCTAAAACTCAGCCCAGCAGGACGGCCTTTGCGGAAAGATTTTTCATTTTCTTAGGACCGTATCTATACAATGAGCTACACAGACGTGTAAACATCGTTAGTGATAGTAAATGGGTATGCAGGAATAAACTCGTGAGATATCTTCGAAATCTTTCGTACACAGATACAGAACAATTACTACATTCACAAACTTAGGTTCCACACAACACACATACACACATATATAAGCACATACATACACAAACACACGCACGTACAAATGAACGCAAACACACGTACACACACACACACACACAACACACACACACATATACACATGCACGCAAGTACAAAATTTATAATTGTATGTAACTAAATTTTACTATTTCCAAAAATGTTTTATGTTTCATGTTAAGTAGGGGGCCTGGTGACCTGTATCACGGGTCTTTGAACCTACATAGGCACCAGTCTCCCACGAATGGCTTTAAGGTTTATTTTTGTTAATTTTAAGGATTTTTGTAATTTGTGTTTCTGTGTCATTTGTGGTGAGAAATAAATAAATTTTATATTATTATTATATTACTGTATTGCTTGGCAGTGGTGGTGCACTATTCTGAATTTCTTGATCCAAGATTAAAAGTCGGAGTGCTTCTGAGCTTCCACAGGCAGGATGTAGGTAGTTAATTTATTTCAATCAAGACATCAATCACATCACTATATTTAAATTAATGTAACGAAACCGATTGTTTTTGTGATTGTCTAACTGATTTTAGCTAATCGGGAAATGTAATCTGAATCATTATTTTTTTAATACTACTATGTCAGTAACCTACTTAAATAGAAATTGGCAAAGCAAATGTAGTGCATTAATAAATGACTTAGAATTATTTGTAAGCACATACATTTACGATTCAGTATCTACATTATATGGGTACCGGGAAGTATACCTACGCCATTTTAGCACATATGCATCTTTGAAAAAAAATTATGAAAATATACATTGTCACTTGTTTTTTTTTACCTCAATACATATCTACCTACTTACTGATAAGATAAACTACACATGGCAGAGCTAAATGCTAAAATTTGTAGTTTATCAGTTCACTTCGGAGGCAGACCGCATAACAAGTGTAAGTGGTTATATTATTAAATTGTGATTTAAATATGAAATATCATGTAGTCTAAATATTTAACTTTAATACTATTGCGGAATGTTTTTTCTGTATTTCTGAGTAATATTATTACGACATAGCAATATCGGTGGTAAGTACATTTTGAAATACGAAGATATTATTGTGTTTCATAATCAATAAAATTTACATAGAGATAGGTACTGAGATTTTCAGTTTTATTCCCAACATATTATTACTTACATCGTTTTCTTCTGTTGAACACATCGTAAACTCATATGATATTTTACCCTAAGAAAATTTGATTAAATCGGTACAGAAGACAACCTTTTCCTTGCTAGTAGAATCTAAACACAATAATACTTCGAAATTTTAAGCGTAGCCTTAGATGTAATAGACACCTCTTGACTACTTCTTCTATAAACAGATGACCATACGCTGGGGCATCGTCAGTGCTGGAAAAATCAGCCATGATTTCGTCAATGCGTTCAATTCATTCCTGATGTGGGAGATCAAGTGATCGCCGCAGTGGCCGCTAGAGACAAGACCAGAGCAACGGAATTCGCTAAATTGCATAAGATCGAGAAGGTTTTCGACAGCTACCAGGCACTTGCAGAAAGTAACGATATTGGTAAGATAATATTTTAATCAATAATATAGGTTTACCTTTAAAATATCATATAGGTAATTGATGTGGCACTTGATCGAATTGGGTGATATAGCTTAAATATTTCGTGCAATCGGACAGCGAAGATAACTGAAGTAAATGTCATCAAGAGTGATAATTATGACCAGTTTACCTATCACAAGGGATTCCCACATGAAACATTATGTACTTTCTCAAACTGTTACCTGTAATGTGTTCTTATATAAATAAAAACGCAGGCTGAACCCTTCAAGATTTATCAATATAATGTACTGAGTATTACATACATTAAAAAGTTCTACAGAAAACTCCGTGATGGTATATGTTTATCTCTTATGGATATCCCACAATAACATTATTTTGTAATTTACTTTTTACGACAAATAATGGCTATTTCGAAGCGATTTTTCCCATTGCAGCATTAATCATTATCCAATTAAATTCCTTAAATAAATTGTTGATTTAAAATAGATCTATATGGCCAAATGAAAAGGCTTAATGGAATATATAGCATTAAAAAGGCATATTTCCATTAAGATTAATTTTTAACACTATCATTTCACTTCCTGTACTTTGTACTTGTTAAAAAATATAACTGTCGTTTTTACAGATGTTGCTTACGTAAGTGTATTGAATCCTGACCACTATAATGTCGCCAAGCTCTTCCTACAAAATGGAAAACACGTGCTATGCGAGAAACCTCTTTGCTTAAACGTAAAACAGGCGCAAAGTCTGTTAAACTTTGCCAAGAAACAAAAACTATTCTTAATGGAAGCAGTGTGTCCGATTCTCACCAGTTTACTTGGCTTTGGAGAAGGAAATACAGGCTGGAAAACTGGGGAGGTTAAACATGTAGAAGTCACCTTCGGAGTGCTATTGAGGCGGTTGATAGACTCAGGTATATTTGTTCAATACTCTTCATATGAAAAGCGTAAATATAGCTTGTTTAGATCAATAGTTAAATAGAATACTTTTCTTTCAAATATGTCTAATTATTTTACCTCATTTAAGTCCGCTACCTAGGACATAAGGGACTAGATTTGTTTAAGTCAAACCAAAATATTTACCTTCACAGAAAAAAGGAACTTGGCGGCAGTGCATAATGGATATCGGCATATATGCTTTGCAATTTGCCCAATTCATTTTTAAGGATAAACCCAAAAAAGTTAGCACTATCGGGAAATTGAATGAAGACGGATGGACATAATTGACAATGTAGTCCTCGAGTATGAAGGAGACAGACGCGCTGTACTTAACGTAGATTCTACAGTGAGGTTATGGAATAAGGCAACAGTTGCTGGTAGCAAAGGAAGAGCAACGGTATGTTAAAAGAAAAAGGAATATGTACATCATCATTC
This sequence comes from Leucinodes orbonalis, assembly GCA_019425675.1. Classification (NCBI taxonomy): domain Eukaryota; kingdom Metazoa; phylum Arthropoda; class Insecta; order Lepidoptera; family Crambidae; genus Leucinodes; species Leucinodes orbonalis. The sequence goes on from PQWD01014800.1 coordinate 74,077, forward strand.
TACTTTTTAAATAATATAATGTACTTACCAACTTGTTTTGCAGGTTGAAGACCCTTTCCATTCCCAGAAATATTGGTTCACGTCGATGGTACAGTAGAAAATATTCCCTTACCATCGGATATACCTTACTTCTTTGAAAACAGTGCTGGACTTGTATATCAATCTTTAGAAGTAGCAAGATGCATACGAGATGGTACGTACTTTTTTGTCGTAATGCTCCTGAACGGTTTTGCGTTTCCGGCCCCTTGTTTCTTGTTATCTCAGTTTGTAGTTATTTATCAAAATCCAAAACCTCCCAACAGCCATACATGAAGGGTTGTTCCTGCAGTAGGACGTTATAGACTGATGCAGCATGCGTTATGTTTATGGCAATCCACCGCTCATTTCATTTAGTCGGTCCATAGTTGTGCGATTTACCACGGATATCCTTATCCTTTAAGAACTATGACCTGCACTTCGATAAACAATAAACTAATTTGATGCACGATCTCACTCAAAAAGTGTCCGGGGCAAAATTGTGGCCATCGCGTAAGTTGTGCAGAATTTTCATTCAAAATCACTTCGCTCCCTACTTGTCAAAGAAACAAAGAACCTTTAAAAGTTATACAATGCTCGTGCTTTTGATTTTTTATCACTTAATGACGCGTTATGGTTCAAATTTTAATGAATAATTTTATGTTATAAATACAACAATAAATTAACGTTGACATTTTTCTTCGTGATCTAGTTACCTTGTTTATTGTTTATCTAATAGTCGGAGGGCCGTCCGTATATACCTAAGTTCTATGGATCAGATATATGAACAATTTTTTTAATATAGGTAGTCTGAGAAACCATAGAACTAAACCTCTCTCAATGCTTGATTTTGCGCGCATGCAAAATTATGACATCACTTCCGGTTGTAATTACTTGATATGGATTCCTATAATACGTTATAAATGTTATAATATTTGAAATAATAATATATTGTTTAATATATAATACATTTTAATATTTGAATTATATATAATGTATTATAGTAATTTAAAATTAAACTATTAAAATGAATAATCATGCCATAATATCAATTTTACAGGAGCTTTCGAGTCACCAAGAATGTCCCACCAGGAGAGCCTTAACCTAGCTGAACTTGAATATGCTGTGAGGAAACAAGTCGGAGTACACTATGATGTGGATGAATTAGAATACCCCTAATACTTATGTAATTTTTTTGAGTACTTTGGTATCAAAATAGTTACATAAATCACACCAAGGTTTCCTGTTTATTCTTAACATACGAATAGGATATTGATGAATAAAATATTTTTACTAATGCGTGATTAATTTTATTACAAACATGAAAAATGTCATTTACATTGAATACCTATATAAATTACATTTTACTGTCCGAAACTAAAGTTAGTAACAAAATAGCATACAAACTGATGAGTGAAAAATAATCAATCAAAACCACATAAAAATAACTGTAATCTATCAAAAGTTTAATCAGCAAGGTCATACTGTCTAAAATACCTGGCTACTATACATATAAAAATATTTAGTGGAGCAGCAGAGAATACTGCATTTTCATCTTCAGGGTTGAGGTGGGATCTGTAAGCAGAATATAAATTAAATATACCTCTAAATAATAATCCATACTAATATAAACTTATATACTAATATGATAAATAGAGAAGGTAGCGATGCTTGCTTATTAGTCCCTCTTTCATAGCAAAGCCGAGAAAAGTGATTTGAAGTGGAGATAGTTTAGAACTAAGATACACAATACACTAACTAGTAATATGTAGATAGTGACGTGAAATGAAAATTTAAATTTGCTCAACTGACGGATAGGCATAATTTTGCCGCGAACACTTTTTTAATGAGATTGTGCATCAAGTCAGTTTATTGTTTATCTAAGATTTAGATAGATAAAAAAATTTAAATAAAAAAAAATAGTTTATTATCTTATAGGTGGATTGTGTTACTATGAAAAGACTTTATAATCATGGTGTTCACATGATTGTCACTCTGTGTATGATGTATTTATTTTCTTAATTAATTTTACTAACAAGATATACAACTTATGTCATTTTCATTTATTAATAATTTGTTTTAAAGTAATTGTAATCAGTTCATTTGTTTACCTTATTTCTGCACATTTACGAGCCAGATCCCTTAGAATACCTATTGTTTCAGAGAGTAGTGGTTGTCTTGTACATGCCAGAAAGGCATATATCCATTGTCCTAGAATAAAACAAATGTAATTATTATCTCTTATGGTATTGCCCACAGTATAAGATATTCTCCCGCAGTAAACATATACTAAAAGTGCCGCGTGCAACAGCATGACTTTATTTAGCTAAAATGAAAAGTTTTTTAAAAATTAATGCAGCCTGAGAGCGTCGGTGGCTCAGTGGTGTGGACTGTCGCCTTCCTACCGGGAGGGCTGAGGTTCAAATCCCGACACGTACCAATGTATTTTCGAATTTTCGAAAATATATGTACGTTATCCGACGCTCTTACGGTGAAGGAAAACATCGTGAGGAAACCTTCATGCACGCCTGCGAAGAGATTCGAAGGTTGTGTGTGAAGTCGTCCAATCCGCACTGGGCCCTCGTGGACGACTAAGGCCTAATCACCCTATACGGGTAGGCTCGTGCCCCTCGGTGGGGACGTTTAATGAGCTGATGATGATGAATGCAGCCTAAGATTTTCCTTATGACATCAGCTATCTGCCAAAAAAAGTGCCGTCCAAAGCAGTCCAGCCATTTCAGAGCTTACCCAGAACCAACAGACACACAAAAATTTAAAAATGTTTTGGTGTAGGTATGTAACATAACATTCATATGCATGTAGTAAAAACAGTAGTTTAATATTACAAACAGATGCTTCAATTCTATTGAAATGTATAGATAAATAAGAAAATAATGTAAGCTTCAATCTTCATTACCAGTTTTGTGATCTATTGTCTCTCCAGCTTTAACATCATCTAATATCTCTGTGAGTATTTCTAAACCTCTATCTAATATAGTATGCCGCAACCCAAGAACACAGCTTAATGTGGGCTCTCTTGAATCAAAAAAGTTTTTCCAGGAATTGAAGCTATTACTGTCTATTTCAATTTTTTCTAAACTAGGCCATAGAGATTTCTTTGCCAGTAATCGAGATATATACATTCTCACTTCAGAAAAATCTGCAACTTGTATATTTTGCCACTCAATTGTAGGTTTTATCTTATCTGGTGCCTTGGCATGTGGAAGCTGCAATGTGAAATATTAGATAACTAAGAATTAATAGTAAAGTGAAATGTTCACCAATTTTCGTAAAGCACCATGTAGCTAAAGGATCTTGTACTATGATTACCGTACAATGAATACAAATACCTATTTCCTTTTTTGTAGATAGACATATACTATATATAGAAACACCCAGACTAATACAAATGCAAATGTCCTGGAACCCTTAGTGTAATAATAAATAAATATCCACTGACATTTACACAGCTCTATCTAGCCCCATGTTAAGCATCAAGCCTGTATTATGGGTACTAATCAATGGATAAACATACTGATATACACTTATATTTTTGTAAATACATACATATTATACATAAAAAACACCCAGACCATTACAAACAGACATTTACATGTATATGGTTGTCAAAATCCATAAAAAATAACCACCTTCTCAAGCATTACACAAAAAGGGAGATCTGATATATATTCTTTTAATTGCTAAGAAAAAAAATGTTTTTTGTTTAAGTGTACAGGATGGTCAGGACGGTGATAGGCCTCAACATGATAGGGTGGCATTGAAGGAGACCAATAACTGATAGACAGTTAGTGTCCTCCATCAATGCCGCACTGAGCCTGTCACCCGAGGCAACAGATGTTAGGTCTCTTATACCCAGTAATTTCACTAGCTATAGTGCCTTCATCCTGAAACAAAAGTCCTGTGAAACAGGAGTTTTCATTTTTCATGGGACGATATCTGGTACTGCGTTAGTACCTACCTAGACGACTCAGTACCGAATCTACCACTCGGAAATGGATACTAAACAACAGATGAAAATACTTATATATTTTTTGTAAATACATATTATACACAGAAAACAGTCAAAAATAAAGAACACTACACTATCATATCACCCACCTCTTTTATAAAACACGATTGATTTTTCGCAAATTTTGAATAATCCTTCGTGCATTTTGTGACTACTGAATAATTTTGTCTTTCTTTCATAACCTTCAGAAGGTATTCTTCTCCGTTTGTAGGAACGTCTTTAAGTTGGACATCAGAACTAACATGAAAACAAAGTGAGTTTATGTCTTCATCCTCATTTTTATTTTTATAAATGAATGCATCAGACATTTTATATACATAAAATTCAAATACGTCAATGTTAATCAATGATCATTATCGGAATTATGGTGCAGTCAAGATAAAAACGTTGGTTAATTAAATAAAAAACAATAATTGAACAGAATAGAAATGAAAATCAGATATGTTTGCCAAAAAATATTTATTTGGCGTAGAAGAAGTATTTTTACTCTAATAGAAACGTCAGTGTCAATATATTTTTTATTCGTTCCATTTGGAACAGCAGAATAAGGTCATACAGTATGATGCCTCGTTATTGGTAAGTATTTTTTGTTTGATTGATGAATAAATTAGTGATGAACATGATGATAACTAGCGATAATCATGATGATGATGTATGATAGATCAATTCCCTTCCTTCCCCACAAGTTTCAGTAAAGATGTGGGACTTTACGACAGTAAAGTCCACACATATAAGTTACTTACGTATATACGTATACAGGCAGTCGCAACTCCATACAAAAATAGATTACTATGAAACGGAGCAGAATTTTAATGGCGGCTATAGCCATCTCACTCACTTCCTCTGCCTCACTCTTTCTTCATTTGACAATTTGATTGTTTCGCGGTTAGTTTTTGGTTAGTTTCAGTTAGTTTGAGCGTTATTGTCAATTTTGTTGTCAATGATTACTCTTTGTATTCTGTTGAATGTGATATTTACGAGTTTTCTTCATGCGCATAAGTTTTTTTCGGTGAGGATAGAAGTGAAACGTTGTTAGGACTTTAAGTTATCATTTAAGGACTTGGAAATAAGGATTTAAAGTAAGAATGAAGTATCGGCGCTGTGAAATTTGTGGCTTAAGATCTGGAGAAAAGATGGAGTCAAACGCCACTTTATGGCTAAATTTCCTGTTGATGAAGCCAGGTAGGATTATTTAAAGATGTATCTTAAAACTATACAAACATAATATAATATTATTGTGATAATTACGAAATAGCCGGTTCATCACTATAGTGCGGAATATTTCATTTTATCGATATCGATATTTTTCAGATGTAAGTTATGGGTCAAAATGTTAGGTATGTTGCTGTTTCGGCTATCTACATTATTAATAAGAAAATAATGCAAAAAAGAAAATGTGGCGATTAGTGAAATTGAGCAGATAAATTCAGATAGCAATAAAAAGTCTCAACTAATGAGTATAGCAAAGTAATAAATGGCAAGTATTCAGTGAGCTTGCTTCTTCTAGGATAGTCATCTCCGTCGTTTGATGTTTCTGTATACTCTGACCAGACTATAGTAGATAGTAGTTTAAGTCAATTGTTGTTTGATACCACGGAGGCAGTTTAAATTTTAAAGTAATAAGTTTGAAACAATTATTCAAAACTTTTAATATTACTTGTTTTACTTTCAGCCTGGTGCAGCATCCATGACAAATGACGTCTATTTTTTATCCTGAAGTTGCTACGAAAATAGAAATAGAAAGAAATCAAAATTATGAAAAACTAAACAAAATCGGGTTTTAGATGTGCCTCGAACCATGTAATTTGTGTGAATACCAGTCTACGTACAAAAATATTTATGACTGTTTAATAAATAACATAAATTATGGTCTTGACTTATTTACTGTTTAACTCATCATACATTTTCGTTTTAATGGTAGAAGTATAGAATAATATATATTTACTTCTACCATTAAAACGAAATGGAGATTCTGAAAATATTTTTAAATAGTATTGTATATATATATATTCGTTACGAATATCGATATCGATATATTCTATGTAGGATGTACTGCAAACACTATTTGTTATTTCTCATGTTGGTACGATTGACAGCATACTTTCGTTAAGTTGGTGCAAGATCTCTGCTCCGTTTTGACATTTGTGTAGAATTTTTTTTTCTATGGAAGTCCCGCCTCTTACTTTACATACTCTTTGTACGTATACGTACGTACGTACGTACGTATACGTATATACGTATACGTACGTACGTACGTACGTGAGAGAGTTTGTGTTTCGTTTTACTTATGTGTTTTTTATAGTTAATATGTGAATCAATGGTTAAGCCAAGGAGATTAAATTCTATAACTTCTTCGATATTTTGTTCTTTTTTTACTAATTCTAAGTCTATGGGTTTTTTTGATGGGGTCTGAATTTGATTATTTTGGTTTTTGTGTAGTTTATTTGTAAATTATGGTCATTAAGCAAATCTTTTATTTTTTGCAGAGAATCATTAATTATAGGTAAGGCGCGGTGATCTGGACATTGAAACAATAGAGAAACATCGTCTGCAAATAGGACACTATATGTGTTTGTGATTTTGGGGAGGTCATTAATGTATATTAAAAATAAAATGCACCCGAGGACACTTCCCTGAGGTATAGAGCTATTGATTGGTTGCATTTTAGATCTAACCGTTGATAGTTGACCTGTGCCCTCATCTAGGTGATTGATCTCTACGTACTGCCCTCTGTTTGAGAGATATGACTTTAGCCATGCATGTGCCGGGTCACGTATGCCTACGTCGTACAGTTTCGTTAGCAGTATCTCATGAGAGACTCGATCATTGGCTTTGGTCATGTCCAGCAGTAAACCGACGGCATATTCACCAATACGCACATTGCTGTTCTTGCTTCTAATGTATGTTAAATTTCCTGAATGTAATGATACACCGCTAGTGTGGTGGACCGGTTTTCTCTAAAGCCGTACTGGTTTTTATCTAAAATGTTAAAATGTTCGAGGAATTTACAGATACGGTTCGATATAGGCTTTTCAAAAACTTTTGATGTTGTTGGAAGTAAAGATAAAGGTCTGTGATGAGACGGTTCGGAGGCGAGGCCACCTTTTTTAACACGGGTTTAATTTACCACCCTTTTTTAATTGGTCGGGAAATGTACATTCTTCATAGGATTGATTCACTAGGTATGTTAATATCGGTGATAGTTCATCAGAGCATGATTTAAGCAAGATCAAAGGGATTTCGTCCATTCCACTGCTGTGTTTATTTGGCAGATTTCGAATTATAGCACGGATTTCTGGTATAGTAACAGGCTGCAAGAACATTGAGTTAAGAGTTGGGTTAACCGTGTGATAACTATGAGAGATGGTCGCTTGGTCCTGTATTTTGCCCACAGATATGAAGTAATCGTTAAACGTGTTAGCTATTATTTTTGGACAGGTAATTATTTGATCTTTGGATTTTAGTACAATATTTTTATTCATCTTATTAGTTTTCTTTTTTGTGAGGGTTTTAATAATATTCCACATAGTGTTTGTCTTATTATTTGAATTAGCCATTTTTTGTACATAACAATTCTTTTTTGAACATTTTATGCATCTTTTTAGAATTTTGTTATATATATGATAATGTTTTTTTAGGGTAATATTATTGGAATGATTTAAGTGAATTTTTATTAGTCTTTTGTGTTTACAGGCTATTTTTATGCCTTTTGTTAGCCAGTTATTATTAGTAACTGTAGTAAAACAGCGCTTTTTTGTTATGATTGGTTTTGATTTGTCGTATTTACTTACAAAAAATTGGTAATTTAAACTCCTATGATCTGTTATAACAATGACAAAGTCGTGTCGGTTTTCAAAAGCTGCAAGTCGCAAATGGCGAAATTATTAGGGATGGCACCTCATAATATCGATAAGTTTCCAATTAGGTACTGCACTGATATGTTATATAAGTAAATATTTTAAGCTTCTTTTTGCTTGAAGTTCGTAGGTTTCAACCGTGCACCGCCATATCTCAGTCGGATGACAATAATGTGTTAGTATGCCTTGTCGCACTTCCGACTTTTACAGTGACATATAGATGAATCATTGTTCTATGGAAAGTAATTATGGAGAATAAGTAAACAAAAAACATATTCGTTGTAAACAATTATTACTACAGTATTGATCTTTACGTTATATGCTCACAAAATAACCGAGAAACTGTTCCGAATGCAGTAGCAACACACATGCACATTTTTATATTTTGCGTACATTTCACTACTTGCTAAACAATTGGAAAGTGTTGGCGTAACAACATTCAGAATAAAAAAGACGACTAGTGTTTGTCACTTACGCCTCATTGTTAACATAAATATTCATTCCACCAATCACCAGACGAAACAGTTTTCACTCCATCAATCACCAGACGGTTGACATAGAATAACAGACACGAAACATAATGCATGTTCCGACATCTATCTGCTGCTGCTGCTGCTGCCTTAACTTCTCATACGCTGCTCATCCTAATTGGATTTGAAGAGAAACTGACCATTTTGAAGTGGGACCTACCCATTTGGACTACTTGTCCCGGGTACACATATTCGTCTACAACTTCAAGGACAGAACTCCCAATTAACATTCGTCTTGTCCATGTCCATTTTAAGATCTACTAGATGCGAAGCTCTGTCTAAGGTTTCGAGCATAGTGCCTAAATCCTCCATGGATTCTGCCATGACTACGATACCTTCCTTCAATAACTCTTCAGACGACCCATTTGGTGATGTGATTGAGACGACGGCTGCAACACCAAGGGTTCCGGATTCGAACCCCGGGCAGTATAAACATTTGTGTGCATGAACATGTCTGTTTGTAATGGTCTGGGTGTTGGTTTGGATGAGACTCCATTTCCACTGTTTAACGTCAGACTAGTAAGCTGGCTTTGCACAACAGACATGTTCCTCGTCAACACCTTGGAACCTGTGTTCTGTTCTATCACCTCTTTAATACACTTGTCTCATAGTGACGAATATCGCGTCACAAGGAACTGAATATAATAAATCTATTGAGCTACCGCTATTGTGACGCATCGTCTAAAGACTGCAGCTTTATATGTTATCTTGTCCCTATGAGACTGAAAGTCTGTTGAGATAGTCAGATCCAACTGTTTGCAGAGTTTCCACTAACCCGTTATCTATATCGTCCACTGTTATGAAGCTCTCTAGGCATTCAAATCGATCTGCAGTTCAAGTTAAAAGCTCTCGGGATTATTGATTTGAATCACGTTGGGTTGGAACGTAGACTTCATCAGGCGAGACCTCTCCAGGTGAACATAAATATTTAACGTGTCTCTCACCATACGGTCATCGATACCGGTTTTTACCCTGGCGATCACAGAGACATCGCTAAATATTTGTCTTCTGGTGATCATGATAAAGTCAGTCTCATTTCATGTGAAACGATCGTGATTCGACCAAGTCCACTTCCACTACGGCGATTTTTTGAAAAAAGAGTTCACCTTAAAGCGTCCCTCTTTTTCCATGAAATCAGCCAGCCACTGCCCCCTGCGGTTCCGATGACCAAATCCATATTCACTCCGAATGCCCGGCAATGCGTTGAAGTCTCCAATGAAGACCGTAAAGTGTGTCTTAGGAGGAATGCATTACTGTGATAATATCATCATACATAACCTCCACTTCATTGCCGAAGAGCAATGTAGTCGGTGCGTAAACCCGGATCACCTTCGGCGCATAGCGCTTGTTGATTCTTACCCGGTATTGTACGATTCACGAAAGAAGACTATGCGCAGAAGTCATTTTTTAGGTCCTATTGGGGGTACGGCAGAGGGGCGGGGGTAATACTGTAAGAGCGGGGCAACGCCATTGGTCGGCGCGCGTCTGAGGACAAGGTTGCTGTATCGCTATTCGTCTATATTGAATTTGGCGCGCTGACAGTACTCTAGAATACACTCGGAAGGAAAACTGTTTCGTTGCATTTTATTATTTATTGTAATTTTTTTAGTTTGCTGAGCCATTTATTGAAATGGCTTGGGCCTCCGTAAAAAGTTATGTAAGTAGCAAAAACGTTAAGTGGGATATAAGCTTTGTAATTAATTTTATAAAGGAAAAAGTTAATCTAATGGGGCCACAAGAATGGAAAAAACTATGTGACAAAGTAAAATGTATAGAAAAAAATTACATAAAAAGTGATCACATCGTGGATGAGATGACGGAAGAATTAATCATCCGAGTGGAAGATTTTTCGTCGTCAGGTTTTTCTGATCTTGTAGTATCTGAAGATGATCATTTTAGTGCAGGACCAGGCCCCAGTACCTCAAAATCATCGAATCCTGGAACTTCCACGATAGAGGGAATCATGCAATTCGAGGCCAGCGATTAAATTTACTATACTTAGTAATAAATTTTTTTTTGAGGCGCTGAACATTTATAATATAATTTGATTATATGAGTTCATTCAAATAAAAATATTATTTTGATGTAAGTATTTTGTTCATTAGTGTACATGCGCAGACGGCCGCCATTTTTGGTCTTCTTTGGTGAATCGTACTATACCCTGACTGCTGACTCACTTTCGATCTTGAAGATTTTGTTGATGAGAGACTTATGAACGAGAAACCCGACGCCAAGAATCTGAGTGATGATTATGATGTTTTTTTTAATAATATTAAGCAAAAAATATTAATATCGAGGCAGTATAGTCCATGACTTGAACCTGTTTCAGATGGAACGAATAAAAAAAATTACAGGTTTGCATCCGCAGCAGTGTTGCCAATTAGCAAATTTTATGCTAAATTTGGCATATTTGTATGTTATTTAGCATTTTTATAAGTTGTTTAGCAAATAGCATATTTTTTGGCATATAAAATAATTATGAATAACAAGTTCACTTTCCTTTTTTAAGTCCAAATACTTCAAAAATATATATAAAATATACTGTAATCATCATTTGTTTTTTATTGTTGATGTACTTCTTTATAGTTGGATAGGGCATCACTGTCTGATATTTGATGATGGTGCCAACTTAACGGCAAGGGCAACCTTTACGTCAAACGCTCTCAAGCGTGTTTTGGGGATTCCCCAACAAATCTAATTCAATATGCCATAGACAAACAGCATTCTTTCACTCCTTCCTTCCTTTACGAAAGAAGCGAGATAGATTGTAAGTACTATACCGCGATTACCGCGTATTCACGTATTTACTGTCACTGTAAATGAAAGAAAGTTTAAAAGTTTTACGTGCATTATTAATTAATTGCTTGATAGTCGTTATTATGCCGCCTAAATACAGTCAGCATTACCGGTCTGAGTGGGAGCAAATGCTGGATTTCAAGGATTGGTTACATCCTGTCGAAGATGATACGACGAAGGCCTATTGTAAGTACTGCAAGTGCGAGATGATTGCAAAAGTCCATTGTTTAAAGTTACATATTTTGTCAATAAAGCATAAGAAAGCTATAGAACCAGTAAAAATCAAAGAACAATTAATTTTCCCAAAGTTAAAAAAGATCTAAATACACAGAGAGCAGAATCTTCACTAGCGATGTTTGTGTGCGCGCATTGTTCGATTATGGCTGTAGATCATTTATCAGACTTATGTAAACACCGATTCGGTGATAGCAAAAGTGGAGACTTACGAGTCCATCGTACAAAATGCACAAATATTATAAAAAATGTTTTGGCGCCTCATTTTATTGAAGAAATGGTGTCAGATTTGGGAGACCAAGAGTACAGTCTCTTGCTCGATGAGTCCACGGATATTTCTGTAAGCAAAATGTTGGGAGTATCGATCAGATATTTCAGCCGATCTTCAAAAACAATAATATCCACATTTTTGGGGTTGGTCGAGATTGAAGATGGCACTGCAAACAGCATAGTCAACGGTATTAAAGGATTATTGTTAGTTTTGAATATTGAAATAAAAAAAATGATCGGTATTGGCACAGATAATGCTACGGTGATGACAGGCACTAACAACGGAGTACATGCCCTATTAAAAAATGAAACTGGTAATGATAATTTGGTATTAGTTCGCTGCGTGTGCCATTCATTACAGTTGGCTTTATCGCATGCTTCGGAAGAAACTCTACCACGGAATGTTGAATTTCTAATAAGAGAAACCTACAATTGGTTTAGTCATTCTTCGAACCGTCGACTATATTACAAAAATATCTACCAAACAATTAACTGTGGCTCCGAACCATTGTTAATTCCACAGTTGTGCAACACCCGATGGATATCAATTGAACCAGCAGTCAACCGTATTCTGGAGCAATGGGTGATATTAAAACTCCTGTTTGAAGTTGCTAGGCGCGATAACCACTGCTATATGGCAGAAACACTATACTCCATGTATAGTGACCCTGTGAATCATTTGTATTTATTGTATTTAAAACCTATATTGGAGGAAGTCCAAGCTGTGAACAAGCTATTTGAAAGCAACAATATTGACCCAACAAAACTTTACAAAGATTTGTGTGCCTTAGTTCAATCTACAAGTCGGCGTATTTTGAACCCACCTGCGAGAGTCGATATTTTTACACAAAATATAGAAAGTTATTTGGATCCGAAACCGTACATGGGATATGCTTTTGAAACAAAATTACGGGAATACAACCTTCAACCGGAAGTGGAAAATAATTTACGTCAACGTTGCCTGAATTTCACACTGAAACTTGTATCAGAGCTGCGTTCTAGATTACCAATTAATTTTAATATACTTGAGAAAGTATCTTTATTTTCAGTAGAAGAAACTTTAAAAGCAGTCAAGCCTTCTCTAATCGATATTGCCCAAGAATTCCGAGTGGATGCAGCTACAATGGATAGGCTCATGTCTCAATGGAGAAACATAGTGCACATTAAATGGGAACACACATCTTCCACTGTAGAATTTTGGAATGAAGTAACTGATTACAAAGATGCAGCTGGTAATAACCCCTTTGCAGATTTATCTCAGTTAGCAATATCATTTTATCACTACCTTATTCCAACGCAGAAATTGAACGCGTTTTTAGCCAAATGAATATAGTCAAAACTAAACTTCGCAACCGTTTGTCGATAAAAACTTTAAATGCCATTCTATACGTCAGATTCGGCCTAAAGAGGGCAGGGAAATTCTGCTATTCTTACATAGTTCCGGATAACGTACTGCGCTCTATAGGTACCAAGGAGAGTTATAGTCTTGAGAATAAGGCTTCCACGTCTACATGCACATCAGCTGCCGAGCCTGCCGATGAAGACGAAGATATTAACATTTTATTTAGTAACGTAGTCGATTAAAACGTAGAATAAATAAATTTTTTGTTGATTATTAAACATTTAAAATAAATGACGTTTTATTTGACATTGAAAAATGTTAGCTTATTTTTTGGCAATATTATAAAGCAATTAGCATAATTTTGGCAAATTTTTACATCAGTTTAGCAAGTTTTAGATTCACCTTGTTGGCAACACTGATCCGCAGTCAGTGCTGCCACCTTAGCTTAGCACTTTTGGAGCTAGATGTATGATGATTTATGTATTTAGCCCGAAAACAGCAATCTAGCCCTTTTTCATCAAATCATAACCAGCTCATTAAACGTCTCCACCGAGGGGCCGGAGCCTACCCGTATAGAGTAAAGGCCTTAGTCGTCCACGCGGGCCCAGTGCAGTTTGGCTGAGTTCAGGCACAACCTTTGAATCTCTTCGCAGGCACGCGCAGGTTTCCTCACGGTGATTCCCTTCATCGTAAGACCATCGGTTAACCTACATATAATTTCGAAAATTCGAAAACATAAGTACTTTTTTACAATTCCATCCATAGATATAGGATATTAGCGCGCTTATTCTAAATCTATGATTTCATCAGTCACGTAGCCGTTTTTTTAGACGCTTTAGTAGCATTTTTTTTACTTTTAAAAAAGCCTCTTTGGCATTCCTAAGGTGGCATGGCAACCAGTGTTGCTGAGAACTATCAATAGTTTGACTCTCAGACAATTTTCCTGTATCAGTGGTTTGACCATGGTTTGACTATCGAGCGGCAACACTGATGGCAACACTGTCCACTGACCACCACTGTTTTGTTTACGAACAAATTGATTTGATATCTCACCAAAAAGTAAAAATACATCAATAAAATATTCTAGATAACTCTAATAGCAGCTTGTGTAACGTTTGTGATTAGTGCTTGTGTTTAAAATATGTCTTTTTAACATATTATCTGGTTTGTATGTAGGTACGTAATGTCTACTTCAAGTAATATATCCCAATCAGCATATTCTCCTTCGGAACCCGAAATTGCTCAGGTGCGTATGTTTATTCTGCTTTGTTTTGAAATAATTGAGAACGGTAGACATTGAAATACTGTATTAATTTTAGGGCGCGCAGACCAGACTTCAAACCTTTGACCAGTCTTTAAATCACGTGGATATTAGCCACAGTATCGAACAGTCTTTAAAAAATGAACATCAAGAAAGGATACAAACACTACGGAAAGAGCTGGACTATTTAAAATCTACTGACTGGAAGTTTGAATATGACAAAGGATTTGTTCAATAACAAAAGTTAACTTATCTCAATTCATTATGTTCTCTTATTTAAAATCAGTTTTTAGCTATTACTTTACACACTATGATAATGATGAAGAGGATAATGATCTTGAAAGAGACCAATATTTAGCTGAACAACTTGTTGATTTAGAAGCAAATAATTCTCAATTTGTCACAGAGCAGGAAAGTTCTAATACTATTCCTAGAGATGCCATTTGTTTCCAAAGAACAGGTAAAAACCATAGCAAACTATGTATTCTCAGAAAAAAATATCTAATTAACCTGTTGCAATCTACTACTGCTGCTGTATTTAATCAAAAAAGATAAATGTAGTATCAAATAGTGGCTATGTTATTAAAATGAATAATTGAAAACTGGGGTCAAAAAGAAATGCCTATATTATATAATTAATTTCATCCAAATATCTCAAACTTTTTAAAACCTTTATTTTTTATATTATAAAAAGGTAACAAGTGCATAAGTTGATGATTTAACACCATGATGTCATTGTGTTATAATAATGTTGAATAAGTTTTTGGATAGGATGAGAAATGCAACTCAGTTGAACTGTCAGAAAAAAGCCTGTTATGTTTATGCAAGGATTTTTATATTTTTTAAGTATGTTATATTTTGTAGGTGTAGTAACATTAAAATCAGACGATGACTACATTCTTATTGATGGTATTTTGTACTTTGAATTATCTAAAAATTCAATTAATGTACAAGTTAATGATAAAATACAATACCTAGCATACACTAATGAGAGTGACAAAGTAGTTGTTGTTCGAATTTTGGAAAATCAAGGATTGTGTTGGGGAGATGAAGAAACAACCGAAGAAACCAGTTTTAAAGTCCGTTTACATGTCATTGTCGGGGAAGTGGAATCCCGTCAGGACCGATATGTTTATATTAAGGACAGTGATTTGAAATTCAACCTTGACAATGTTGAATCAACTATAGTTCCTATCAAAGGAGATTGGCTTGAACTGAATTGTAAAATCCAGTGGGATGAAAATAAGCCCACTGATATTTCTGCAGCACAGGTAAGTGTAGCGTGTTTGTATATAAAGACAGACATAGAGTTTAAAAAAGCTAAAAATGATCTCCCAACTTATCAATGAACACTATCCATGCTAGCAAAAAACTCGCAATCATTATATTTTTAGTAAAAAAAATCTTGATATTATCATAAACTCATTATTTGACCCCGCCGAGGCACACAAGCCTACCCATAAAGTGTGTGTAGGCCTTAGTCGCCCACTGGGGCTCAATGTGGATTGGCTGACTTCACGCACAACCTTTGGATTTCTTCATAGGCATCTGCAGGTTTCCTTTATTGTAAGAGTTACAGATATAAAACATAATTTCTAAAATTCAAATAGACATTGTTATGTGGCTGGATTTAAACCTGTAGATTGGAATTCACACAAATGAACCACCTACTCTCCTTTTTACTGACAGTAATATGATGTCAACAAAATGTTAAACACTTCCTTCAATAACAAACTCAATAAATGCACAATCACGAAAAAATATCAACCAAGACATGTCCAAACCCCATGACACATATATGTAGTTATTGTTATATTAAGAATGTAAAATTATTCATTTAAATTTTAACCTTAATGTGATAATCAAGCACACTATTATGTCATTATGATATGTAGCAACATTATAATGAATGAAATTTCTGCCCAACTGATGTGATGGGCAGATTTTTATCATAAACACTTTTTGATTGATATCTATCATCTAGTTAGTTTATTGTTTATCTAAGGTTAAACATCCATAGTCTTGTTAACAGTCATCGTATAATTCATCACAGTAATCTTTTATACTTATTCTTTGATATGCAGGGTAATACAAAAAGGATGGTTATATCCAGGTTCTAAACATTAACCTTTAATGAGCACCACATTGCTTAATATTGTGTTTTGATGCAAAGCTGAGTTCAGCAGTCAAATATGTTGTTTCAGTACATTTATGCTGTGAAAAATTAAATGATATGAGAAATACCTAATTGAAAAAATTATATTTTTGTCTGAACAGTTCAGAATTTGCTTTTCAGGTCTTGCAAGTAATTTCACTTAGGCCATTAAGGAGTAAAATTCAACAAGCTGTTATAACGGCATGGTATGGCGACTATGGAACATGTGACAAAAATATATACTTTGACAAACAGTGCCTTGAAAATGGCATTGTACCACATATTGGTTCTAAGGTATGACAGTTAATGGATTTAAATAAATGGCATTTGTAATAATCATACTCAGATATGTTTATTAAATTAATTCATTGATCATACACATTTTAAGATAGTATGACATGTCATTTCTTGACTAAAGCACCTAAAAAAATAAAGATTAAAATAAACAATGATAGTATCTGCTGAGACAAAGCTACTATTTTCTAAATTTGTAGTTTCGTTGACTTACTACCAGAAAGGAATGAAGATTTCCGGAATAAGAAAATCTTCATTCCATTCCTCCATGCCAGTGGCCCTTAACTAAGATGAAGACTTTTTGTACTATGATAAATAAATATTGTTGTTATAGGTCATGCTGCAGATTATTGAAAGTAACCAAGGTATTTGTACCTGGAGGGCAGTTCAATTAATTATTATTGAAGACAAAGTTCAAACTTCTAAATCAACGACAATAGTGTCAGATGAAGAGGAGAAAAGTATTCGCATTGAAAAAGAAAGAAATATCGAAATCACTTCCCCTCTAAAGTTTGATAATATTAATATAAAAAAATCAGCAGAAATGAAGCTAAATGTAACCAATAATGGAAATGAAGTTCAGTTCATCAACAAATGGATTATCCTCAGTAAAAAGAAAGACTCTCAAGTAATCATAGATCCATTTTTGAATCATCCAAAGAAACTATTTCCAGGAGAAACATTTACATTTACAATCAAATGCATTCCTAAGTTTTTGGGTAGTACTAGAGAAACCCTGATAATTATGCTAAAAGGGTTTCAAGCCAAGAGGTCAATTGACATAAATATTATCAGTGAAAGTCTTTCATTAAAAGAAAAAAATAGGAATGGTACTAATGGTATTATTGTAACTAATAAAGACAAAATTGAGACCATGAGAAATATTCGAAATAATGTTAATCAGGGCTTCATACCAGGGGTGAAACTAAATAAACCACCAGCATTTGTGGCAGTGAAGTTAGGAATGTTCACTATACCGGAAAAGATATGGTCTGTGGTTTTAGGAGACTCTGAGCAAACTTCTCACAGTTCAGATTTTCAAAAAATAATTTTTAATATTGAAGAAAGGTTACCATGTCTTACTCAAGCTTTCAATATAAACAATTACACAGATAAATGGCACACTTTGTTGTACATGGAAGAAATACAAAATAATTTAAATATGAGAAAATATGACAAGCAAAAAGAATTTTTAATACGTTGTGACGGTTATCTAGGTATTGAAATTAGTGATTTAGCTGAACAAAGACCATCTATTATAATGGGCGATAGAGTAGTTGTTAAGGACACATGGGATCCAACTACACCATTCTATGAAGGATTCATCCATGAAATCAAAGGTGATCTAGTTCTAGTTAAGTTTAACCAGAGATTTCATGAAATTTACTCAGGTTCTGATGTTTCAATAGAATTTCATAGCAGCCGCACTGCTTACCGGCGAGCACATCAAGCTATTAATTTAGCCTTATCAAATCTTGGTCACAATATTCTATTCCCTAGTCGTATTACAATACAACCTAAACAATTATCACATGAAAAAATCGAAGGTATAAATTGGTTCAATACTACACTAAACCCTGGACAGAAACGAGCTGTAATTAATATATTGTTGGGAGAATGTCGTCCTTTGCCTTATTTCATATTTGGCCCCCCAGGTACAGGGAAAACTGTAACTGTGATAGAAGCTATTTTGCAAATTTTAACAACACTTCCCGAAAGTAGACTATTGGTAGCAACACCATCTAACAGTGCAGCTAATTTAATTACGGAAAGATTGTTAGAATATCGAGATAAATTTTCAGATTCAATGGTACGTATAGTTGGGTACCATTTTAGTGATTCGGACAAAATTCCCGAAAAAATCAGACCATTTTGTGCGACATTAGACATAGCTTTGGAAGATACTTCGAAAGATAAGCACAGGGTAAAAAATGGCATTAATTTGAATTGTCGGAGATCATTTATTGGTAGACATCGTGTCACCATAGGCACTTGCTATTGTATTGGCTCTTTAGCGCAGTTAGGACTGCCTAAAGGTCATTTTACTCACGTAATAGTTGATGAAGCAGGGCAAGCAACTGAACCAGAAATTATGATACCCCTAACATTTATAGATAAAGCAAACGGACAAATTGTATTAGCTGGCGATCCAATGCAACTGGGGCCAGTAATAGTATCAAAATATTGCATGGAATTTGGAATGGATGAATCTTATATATCAAGAATTCTCAAAACATTCCCTTATCAAAAAGACTATGCTGCATTTAAACATGGCTATGATAACCGATTAATTACAAAACTAACTGAGAATTATAGATCTTTAAGTGAAGTTATACAATTACCAAGTGAAATGTTTTATGACAGTTCATTAGAAACGAAACTAAGCAGAGAGGAACCTTGGATTCAGAGTATCTTAATGATTGTCAATGAAATATTTGATAGAAGTGATTGTAGTACCGGTGGTGTTTATACATACGGTATAATAGGAAGCAATAAAAAATCTCAGGAGAGCCCATCTTGGTATAATGCGCAGGAAGCTTCCATGGTTGCACTAACGACTTGCAAACTTTATAAGAAAATGATTACACCTGACGATATTGGCATCATCACACCATATGTCGCACAGGCAAGTAATTTCCTATTGCAATAAATACTTATTACTGCATCCTATCTTTTCAAATGAGGGTTCAAGTTCTCCGTAACTTTGCGTTAGTTATCCAGTTTTTTGACAGCGTCCGTGGCCTACTGCATTCGGCCATGATTTAAATCACTGCGTAATCCGGGGGTTTATATCCCGCGGCGAGACTAATGAAAGTTAGTTTGTCAATTTTTCCCAGTTTGGTTAGGACATTGCAGGTTGTATGTCTAAAAAGAAAGATGAATCGGTACTTTGGAGGGCAAGTTAAGCCGTCGATTCGGGTTACTATCTTAGAATATTAGTCGTTAACACCACCAATCCGCGCTGGGCGAGCGCGGTGGGTAACGACCTTAACTCCCCATATCTATGATGTGTGAGAAGGCTTGCCTCTGAGTACATGCTGATGATGATAATCCAGTTTTAGTAATCCTTGTCAAGCATCCATCAGTCTCCATTCTTGGTCCAACGGTAGGGAAATATTTAATGCGCTTGCCATGACGCGGCCTCCACTCCAGAGCTTGTCTGTTCCAACGGCCTTATGTTCAGAGACTCCCCAAGCATGCTCTCTCCATTGCATGTTAAACCTTTGACCGCCGTGACGCTTTAAGGCGCCAGATACAGTATTTTTCTATTGTGTCTGGGATCCCGACGTTCAATGGGTTTAAGTAACTTCATATCTGTGAACGATGTCTAGAACCAAAACGAAATTAGAAATAAGATTTTATTTCTTTGTTATTCATTTAAGGCCGAGAGCCATTTGCGCTCGCTGCTTGCCGGCGAAACTGTAAAAGCCATCTATGGCCAACAGCGTCCGGAGACATTGAGAAAAAAAGATTAATTTTGTTGTATGGAATGTAATACTCTTGTGTGTTTACAGATAAAATATTTGCGGCTCGTTTTTGATGCTATGGGATTGCCTCAACCTAAAATAGGCACTGTGGAAGATTTTCAAGGCCAGGAAAGAAGAATTATACTTGTGTCTACAGTGAGATCAACAGAAATGCATCTAGGACATGATTATAAGTTTACTTTAGGTTTTGTTCAAAATCCAAAAAGACTAAATGTAGCTTTGACCAGAGCTCAGGTAGCAGTTCTGTTATTTTGTAATCCTCATTTACTATGTAAAGATGTGTTATGGAAAAAAGTTGTCGCCGATGCGGTCAAAAATGACAAATATATGGGTTGTAACCTACCGGATGATTTAAGTAAATAGTTTTTCGTTTTTTTTTTAATTAAACCAATTTCTTAAGTACATTTAAATGTTTTTTATTGTTCTATTTTCCCAAATTTCATCCCGAATTACCACCACAGTACCTGTTATAACGGGATGATAGAAATGACTGTCGTTTCTATAATTATTAAAGACCTATGTGGTGTACCTATAACTTTTTTTTTTTTTTATAACATAGGGAGGCAAACGAGCATGCGGTTCACCTGATGGAAAGTGTCACCGCCACCCATGGACATTTGCAACAGCTGAGGTCGCAGGGATGCGCTGCCGGCCCTTTATATATATAAGAAAACGCTCTCTTTTTGAAAGATGCCAGGTCATATCGTTCCGGAAACGTTTCCGATGGCAACTGATTCCACAAATTAATCGTACGCGGCAGAAAATGTCTATCAAAACGAACTGTAGAAGATCTCCAAGTATCCAGATGGTGTGGGTGAAATCTGGAATTCTGCCTCGAAGTGCGTGAGTGGAATTCAGCCGCAGGAACAAGCCCAAATAACTCGTCAGAACACTCCCCATGATATATGCGATAGAGGATACAGAGCGAAGCCACATCTCTTCGCAAACCCAAAGGATCAAGCCGATCGGAAAGATCCTGATCATTGATAATTCTAGCCGCTCTTCTCTGAATGCGGTCAAGTGGAAGAAGCTGGTACTGGGTGCCCCCGCCCACAGGTGAGAGCAATATTCCATGTGCGGCCTAACTTGCGACTTGTAAAGTTGCAAGCGATGGTCCGGCACGAAATATCGCCTCGACCTGTTAAGCACACCGAGCTTCTTTGAGGCCAACTTGGCTTTACTCTCCAAATGACCGCGAAACGGAACACTGCTAGAAATATCAACACCAAGAATTCCGATACTAGCTGAGGGACTAAGGGGAGTGTTTAAAAATTTGGGCGAGACTGCAAAGGGTGTCTTTTTTGCGGTGAAAGCACAGACTTGTGTCTTTTTGGGGTTAAACTGCACTAGATTGTCTTGACCCCAATCGGAGACTTGATTAAGAGAAGTCTCGACCTCAGACACAATTCTGTTTCGACACTCTTCGACGCTTTCCCTAGAAGAACTGGCACGGCCGGTATATAAGGCATCTCCTGTACTGTCATCCGCATAGCAATGAATACCGTTAATTTGCAGCATATCATTGATATGCAGAAGAAATAGCGTTGGAGATAGCACACAGCCTTGTGGGACACCAGCGTTTATAGGTTTGGAGTCAGAACATGCACCGTCGACAACGACTTTAATACTCCGATCTGTTAAAAAGCTTGTGACCCAAACGCACAATTTTCCAGGAACCCCATAAGATGGGAGCTTAGCTACAAGTGCTAAGTTGAGAAGTCTTCTGCTGTTGCACCAAGGGATCGGGATGAGAGTTCCGGGGTCGTAGTACAAACAATCGGATAATACAATGGATTTTTTCTATGTAATTAAAAAAAGAAATTGTCTTCGTTTTTCTGATACGTTTTTTTCATCGATTATGTAAGGAGTATTCAGTATACATGGGCGTGGCCATACTTGGGCAAGCTGAGGCGCTTGCCCCACCTGGCTGTAACATTTAAACAATAACAAAAGTACAGGGAGAGGGAAGGGGATAGGTTCATTATTGCCCCACCCTGAGCCCAAGATTGGCTACGCTAACTGTATACATTAGTTATTAAAAACCGCCCGATAAATTATACTTACTTATCTGATGAATACGTATCCGGCACGTTTCAGTACGATGTTACTGGATAGAAACGATGCGGCGCCACTGAGGTGAGAGCGGTGCATATAAACAAACAAGTTATTGCGCGCACTCTTAGTTTGTTCTGCATTCATAGTTAAATTACGCGCTTTCTAAGGAAATGATCAAAAGTAGAAATCGCTATTCGTTAGTAGGTAAATTAAAAAATTTGAGTCTTCTCGCATCTTGCATAAGAAGCAAACTAACCGCCTTGTTTAGTAGGTCTAAGCGCCAAGAGTGGATACAGCCAGTAACGTCGGTTCTTTCTCCGCCAGCGTACAACACGCCAATGTTCATCCAAGTAGAATGGCGGCGATATAGCTATTCCGAATTTGATGTTCACTGATCTAACAAATAAATAATAAATTATTTATTTGATTTACTACAACTCACAATTTTATTCATGATCCATTGTCTAATAACTTGTGCGTTCAGGTTAACGATCGCAGAAGTCGAGTAACTATCACAATCGTCGGTCTTCTCTCTACGAACGTAGGCATTATACAGTACTGTAGCAACTTATCTATATATGATCAATTTTATACTGGGTTTTATCAAATTATGCTGAGATTCTCATGATAAAACCCAGTAATTTATTAGAAGCTTTACATACTGCTATCACAATATGTTTGTGGAAGTCCAACTGTGAGTCGATTATTGGACCCAAGTCGCGAATTTCATTTGCCTTTTCCATTGATGTGTCATGGAGTTAATATTTAGTATTAATGTGGTTTCCCTTCTTATTGGTAATAGTTTTACATTTTGCAATTTTATAAGGCAGATGATTAAGCCCACTCCACTCGTCAACTGCACAGATACCAGTTTAAAGAGATTCTGAATAGGTCATGGCACCAATAACTAAATTCAATTTAAGGTCATTTGCCAACAGAATACACTTTAAGAACCTAACAAAATCAGGTAAATAATAAATAAAGATCAGAAAAAGCATTGGCCCGAGGATACTACCTTGGCTTACACCGGGCCTTATTTAGTAGGTATAGGTGTGTCTGACTCAAACCCATCCACCCTTACGAATTTGCCACCGATTGTGTATGACAAAAAGTCGAGCAATTTCGGTGCAAACCCCATACGCACTATCTTTTGCAGTAAAATGTCATTGTCCACGAGATGGATGCTTTTTTAAAATCGAAGTATGCTGCATGTACATGAGAAATGAGATTAAAACTAGTCGAACGAGCCTTACGGAAACCGTGTTCAATGTCATGTAAAGAGTGTTCAATCTGAGTATCAAGAGCTTAATATTGTCTCAGGTCTTCGGGAAAATCGATAGCACAGCAATCGGTCTAAAGTTTTAAATGTCATTCTCTGTTTTAGTATCCTAAGGAATCGGAGTCACTCTTGTCTACTTCCAAGCCTTTTATACACAGAGCTAAACTGAAAAGAAACAACAGCGGGTTACCGAGTACTGAATTACAATCCTAAGCGAAGAATACAGGAATGCCATCCTTTCCAGTTGTAGATCTCGGATTATGTCGTTTAACCGCTAACTTAAATTAACTCTAGGAGTTCTAGTTATTCTTTTGTAGTCTTTGGTTCTATTGCTGATGTGAATGGATTTGAGATATCCTTAAAATAAAAAAGAACTTGAAGTAAATAAAGACCTAGAAAAACTACTTTAATATTTTCAATCCTTATGAACGCAACTACGTTCTCGGATGTTGATTGAGAATCCTTTATTTCGTCTACGGTCTCAGATATTATCAATTATTTTAGTTTTATACATGATCATGGCTTAATTAGATGCTGACGATAACTCTCTATAACATGAATTTATCATTAAATCTGTATATTATAATAGGGAAGATGCACAAATTTTATTTTTGTGTTTATTTTAAAGAACTACATTTGGAATAGACCACAAGTATATTTTAAAATAAAAAAACTGTCATTTTCTGCACAAAAATGCGGTTTGAAATTGACAATTTCAAATTTCGCGCCAAAACGGGCTGGCGTGACTTTTTTTCAAGGACTTTCATACTTTTGCATTTTGTTCTCGACTGTCGAGACCTAATTTATAAGAATTTTAAATTACTGATAATGTATGGATATAATGAATTGATACTCATGAATTGATACTTGAAAAAAAGCTGTGTTGACCATACTTTGTGCCAATGTGTTCATCTAATAACAATCATATTGTTTTTGACTGACACAAAACCTGGAAAAAAGAGATTTCGAGCTGTGAAGACGAATGAATTATTTCTCAAACTATTTTTCGATGCGGTGAAGACGACTATGATGTTAGTTTATTCTCCATCTGCTTGTATGAAAAACAAACATATTTTTGCCTGCCTAATAAAAATACAATAACAAAGTTGTCAACAACTTTTTATTGTAAAGATAAGGAATCATTTCAAAAGTTTAAAAACTTTGTGAATAGACATGCTCATACCCCATATTTTTGAATGCTCAAAGAGAATGATGCCTTTGACACCTGAATCAGCAATAATAAAAAAAATGAAAAATTCTTGTAAGCATTGAAACTACCTACTTACAAGAATTTTAATATCGATTTATTATATTACAGTCACAACAACATACAAACTTACACAGTTATGATAAAATAATGTTTTTAAAACAAATATTATTATTTCTTCTTTGTTCCTGGTTCATCTTTAGAGTGTAGTGTAAGTGCCATGGATGAGGACTGCACAGGGCAGTACCATGTGGAAATCCTCAGGGCAGCATTTTCCAAGCAGTTTCTGCTCACACTGTGATGAGTTAAAATATAACCTTTTGCTCACTACTTTCAATTTGATGTTTGGTGATGAAAAACAATCATTTCTAGATTATCCGTAGACATTATGCTTTGATATTTCAATAAAGTACAGTAAAAAGTCCATATTTCGCATCAGGCTTATTGCGGTTTGTAAAACTCACTTCCGACAAAAATAAATTACGACATGTCAACATTAACTTTGGTAGTTTCCTGGAGTCTGCTTTTACAGTCCTAAATTTAATTTTTATTCGAAAAATGCCTTGATTGCCTTGATTGATGATTTTGTCGTTTTAATGTTCACTTTTTACTAAACCTTTAACGTCAAAATAATATGTCATACATAGATGACGTAAATGACAGTGATTGGTGTTTTAATTTACGTTCCATTTCAAGTAATTTCAATTCGTAATTATTTTTGAAAAACAGCGTAAATTAAAATATAAACCTTGCGGTGTCCCTTCTTTTATGTTATTTTACATTTAATATCAAAATATTCATTTATATTACATTTGCATGTTCACTATTAATTTAATATCCACTATTTTGCCTGGCGGTAAACGTTTTAAATCTATACAATTATTTGAGCTTTTACTTCATTGCGGTGTGTTTTTTCTTCATTACAATAAACTTAATTATCTAAAAGTTTATATATTTTTTATAATATGGCTGTTCTCGAATCGTCTTTTTCGAGGCGAGTTACGTGTTAATTTTGACAAAGAATTCATCCAACTAGCTTTATAAACGCTCTGGTAACGTCAGATTCCGACAGCGACAGATCACGTAAAACTATTTGTTTCTGTTTTGTGGCTCATAAATTTATTTTGTGCCCTAAAATAATGTATTTTTATACATAGATGAATTCACTAAATTTATATTTATAATTTTTACCCCTTAATCAAATATTCAACCATGGAAGAAAATTTAAACGCTGTTGTTTTGTGCGACAATCTAATCAAGTGGTTACAGACATTAAACCTTACTGCTAAACATGGAAATCCAGCAGGTAATCTATTATTCACTTTTTCTTTCTTTTATTATACTATTTTTGCTGTAACTGTGCGACGGGCTGCCTGAAATTTGATTACATCCGCGATGTGAGCCGACCGCTAAGTGGTTAATTTCGTCATTTTGCTCTTGTTCTTATTAGATTGGTACATAGCTAAATTTCTTTCGTCTCAGTGGTTTGTCAATATGCGTTCATTTGCATCACAGATATGTTTTTGAATTTCATTGAAATGTTTACTTAATTTTCTTATTATTGCCTTATGTTAATTATTTATTCTCAATAATAATTCTTTAAGATTGTATTAAATCATCTTAAAGTTCATAGCGACTAACCGAAGTCACTTTTTTTTCCTAGAACTATCTGATGGAGTGGCAATAGCAGAAGCCTTAACACAGATAGCTCCTGAGTACTTTACACCAGCATGGAACTTAAAAATCAAAACAGATGTGGGTAACAATTGGAGGTTGAAAGTAAGCAATTTGAAGAAAATATTAGAAGGTGTTGTGGGTATGTATTTTTTTATTGGTTCTAAAGACATTTCATAAATGAAAAACTGAAGGTTAAAAAAATTGAAAGAAACTAGAATTAATGATTGTATTTTTTTTGTAGATTATCATCAAGATATTTTAAATTTAAGCCTTCAAGAATTTTCTAGACCAGATGTGGTTAATATAGCAGAAACTGCAGATGAAGCTGATCTTGGAAGGCTTCTCCAACTTGTTTTAAGTAAGTTTTAATTGTGAGTTGTTTTTCTATTCAACTTATTGTGAGGACATTCTATTTTACTTCAGGGACACGGTAACATGTAATCACTTCAGTTAAATATCCTTAGATAACTTGGAATATTGGTGGGTAACTTCTTTAAAACTTTTTTTAAATATAGCTTATTAAAATAATTTTAAATGTAATAAAAAATACCACAAATGTTGGCTTGGTTTTCAACTGGTTGAATAATTAATTTTTGATTTCAGGTTGTGCTGTAAATTGTATAAAAAAAGAAGAGTATATTACAAGGATAATGGAAATGGAACTATCATGTCAAAGGTCTATAATGCAAGCTATACAGGTTAGTGATGGCTTCAGCACTCTTTATTTGAATCATAAAAATTTATAAAGTTAATTCCAATGGTTGGCAATCATGTGGGTATATGACCTAACCATTTAGAGATACTAATACAGTATTTGAATATTGATTCAGATAATAATGAGCCCAAAGGTTCTCTAGTTCCTTATAATGAACTGCATACATTTGTCCCTTGGATGCACGAGTCTGTCCCTAGAAACAAATGGTGGCTAGTCTGGAAGTTTGATTAGTCTATAGATACTGACCCGAGTAAGAATAATTTTGTCATATAGAGTTGTTTGGGTGGTCTCAACTTAGTGTCAGCAGAAATAATGGTTCACATCATGTTATGTCCTGCCTGACACTGTAGCTTGCTTCTGGGCTTCTACAGTTTGAATGTTTAATTGTTTTTGTGATTTATACAATACATTCCTCATCCCTTATGTTAAAGTTTTGCTTGTAATACTTATTCTGATGCATTGTTATCACACTAATTATACTTTTTAATTGGAAGAGTCATTTGTATAAAATATGATAGTTCTCCATAAATATGCTTAGCCATAATCAGTTGGAAACCCTGGGGGCTTACCACTATCTCTTAAAACAGTATTATTGTTATAATACTTCATTATTTTTGTACCAAAAAAGTGACGCCCAGAGCCTGCAATGAGATGTTACAGCCTGATAATATAATAATATTATGTGTAAAATGATCTGGAATCTTATATTTCTGTTTACGCCTCACGGCCTTCATCGAGTGCTCGCGTCGTTACGCGCTACCTGCGTCAATTATCCGGCGTAAACAATTAAACATGATTGCCCTGGATAACACAAGATATATCTGAGTGTAGAAGAAAGTAAATAATAAACCTGGTCATCGGTTATACGCTGTTTGCTCACTTTATTATAATACACTTGATCTAGCAATTGTGGCACAGTTACTAACCATGAAGTTATCATATTGTAAAAATATGTAGCGGAAATACAGGATCCATTAAAAAATTACGTACAATATGTACAGAACACGTTATGTTGTGTCCTGCGCTGTGGCGTGCACAGAGATTATGAGTAGAGTATGCAAATTGAGTGAAACTAACCGCAAAAACAATTAATAATTTGTATTTTTGTTAAATTGTGTGCTGTTGATGACAGCAGATCGCCTACGGGTTTCAAATCTGTAGACGAAAATGTGCGAATAGGTGAGAATCATTTAATACTTTGGTGATTTTCCGCGTTGTCTGAACGCACAGGGTATGCACTGCTTATTTGCATATATGGAGTGCACGCCACTGGTCCTGCGAGTTATGAGATTTTTTTGTTGCGGTTTTGGTATCATGCTCCTACCGGATTTTACGGACGTAAAACGTCCTAAGCTTCCACACATTGCGGATGTAAGCGCATCTAATCCAACAGGGTCACTGTTAATGATTGCTTTCAACGCATCTCGCTTGGTTACACTGTTCCCCTACTTTTACTACTACGATCTAGTCACTATCGGCCTTAGCTATTAACGGGCGCATTTAACGACACATCTCTAGAGGGACAAGTGTTGATGTCACGTGCATCGATTTGTTTTTAGCAAATTAATACACATGCTATCGATCATTTAATGAATATTTATTATTATTTTACTAGATTTTTACATAATAAATAATCATCCAGCCTCTCAGATATTCCACTCTAAGGACTAAGACCAGCCTTTTTGCATATAATGCTATGCTCCATTTAATATCTCTGAGAGCAATGGTCTTTTCCCAGTAACAATTACCTAAGTAAACTTATTACTCCATAATGTTTAAAAATATATTTTTAAAATTAATAATCATCTACTTCTGAGATTATAAACACGTTCGCGCGAAGATAATGAACAATTATCACCCGTTCTATATGAGTTAAAACCTAATTAGGTAATAATAAAAGTGGGCTCGAAGCGCCTAATTACACCAATTTACAAACAAAATATAACAAATATTTATCGCCCCTACTCTGAAGTAGGTATACCTACATATAGGCATAATAGTCCTTAATTGTTTTAGAGATTCAATATAATCGTATAACACACAGTGATATACTTTACTAAATTTTGTAAAGGCTTTTATATGCATCTTTAATATAAATGTATGCGTACAATCTACCGCTTCGCAATCCATGCATTACTAATTGTTATATCTATTATGTAATTAAAATTTGGTTCAGCTGAGAGACGTTTTCATACTGTTATTTGGACGTCCATTATAATCCGTATAATGTCCATCGTTGCAAAATTATATTAAGCATGCATTCTTACTCAACATCACTTTCGAAGTTGCGTGCTTGTTGCATGACGTTTTCAAAGAAACTGAATGCTACAGTTATTTTTATGTCCTTGTATCACGTTAGTGTTGTTGAAGTTTCGATAGGACCTGGACGCGGACTCTTAATACAATCAGGGACCATCGTTCGTTTAAGTCTCGTGTATTTTGGTGTAGTTGTGATGGCTATATGCGATCAGCAACGTGTTTGTGGAAAAAGTGTGTGTTTATTTTTTCTTTTTTAGAGACAATATCAAAGTTTAATCTTAAAATCACTTAAAAGCACTGAGACCAATGAACTGTCTTACAGGTGATTTGAATTTTTTTTTCACGTTGAAATTTGTCGTGATTTTAGCGTATAAAATTACTTTTTAAAGTATATATCGTAATATAAAAAATCCTTAACGAGTTATGTGAAATTACTAATGATAACAAATCAGGAGAATTTGAGTGCAGGCTAACATCATTGAGTGCATTGAGGACTACATACAAACACAGCAGTAGTTAAACTTGAAATGTGTTGATGTTGTATGATGATAAGTAGGCATCTTGTTTTTGATGACTCCATGGCAGAAATATCCATATTTTTATAGTTTTTGGTTGGGGATCTTCATTTATAAAATCTTCTTGATTTGAAGATGGCAAAAGAGGTCGGATAAGACAACACACGTGTGCTTTAGTAACTTACATTGGTATTGATGGATTTTACGCTGAGAGCCATCAACGCTCGTCAATTTTCTGCTGAAACTGCAGAGCGCCATCTCAATTAATGGATTTATATGATGTTTAGGAATTGGAGACATTGACGCTGGGCGTGGCGCGTGGAAGCCTTCCGACGGACGCAGCGGCCTCAGAGCACGCCGACGTGGACATGAAAGAGGCGCTAGCTCAGCGTGCCATGAGCTGGATACTCAGGTAGGAATACAACATAACGCTACAACAAACCCATTTTTAAATAACGTACTTATGTTTACCGGATTCAAACCGACAAAGTCGTATACCGGCTTTGTGGAAAACTTTAGAAGAAAAAGTTTAAACCTTTATCTTGCACCATAACAGTTATGCTATTTATATACCGGGGTTAGGAGTGATGCCAACTGTGTGTAGTGTATTTTGGCAACACTATGCAAAATAGGGTTACCATTTTACAAGTTTTACCTTACTCTGTCCTACGATTTACAAGTTAGTTATAAAAATTGCTGAAACAGATTTGTTTATACCAACTCTCCAAAGTATATAGTTTATCATGATATCAACCTTACAGTTTACTGCTGAACGCTCTTCATTACCGATGGCATCAGGACTATTAATTACTCGTTAACTAGACCAGTAAGGCTCGAATTTTTAGGGAACAATTACGCGATTTAACGTTTTTGTAGGCGTAAAATTAACATGTAATCAGTATCCATCATTAACCTGTTAGCTCGAATGGTTTGTTGCAGTTTGCAAATTTGTAAAGGTTGGAAATGTACTTTATTACACTCTGAATTGCGATGCATTGAATAAATTGAATTGGATTTAGGTCGATTGATTTTTATCATTATACTAAATACATTTTTAAAATTTGCTATCCAGCTGGAAAATGATGTTTTAAATGGGTTGTACCTACCAATCGGTGACTCTTCTGTACCATTAAAAATCGTACTACAGTCATTTCAATTGGAAGTCGTTAATTTCATTATGCTGTAGATTAAAATATATTATGTCTAAAGTGGTCTTTATGACGTCAACGTGCTAAGCATTATTAATTTCATGTGACATTCAATCAAGTTCTTATAATATTTTACTTTTCATGAGATTGTCATATGTTACTTAATGTCAATTATTGTTAACTTTCTATTGCTCTATTAGGGAAATACTTTTATAACATATAAATATTAGGTACTCGTTGCTGCAACGGCTGCATTTTGAACTTGACCAGATTCCACGAATAATGTGGGTAAGTCACGCTGTTTTGCGTGCTGCATTATGTTCTTGTGATTTCAATTCACAAGGTGTTGCTTTTAAAGATATAGTTATTTGAACTCTGATAACTTTACAGTAAACAATATTTCATAAACAGTAACTTCATACTATCTTTCGTTGGGATTTGTAAAACTAAGTACCTACCGCAAAATTTGTTTTATAATATAACAAGTTGTTTCCGTTAAAGTAACATACGTAAATTTCAAAAAGTTTTATTTGATTTCTACAATAACTTATTGGCTTATTTACTCTAACATATTTCCTTTTTTACCAAAAGTGTACAATCTTCTTCTCCATTGAAGAAACAGGATTTTATATGAGTCTAAAGCTATTGTACAAAGTATTTTATATGAAAACTATACAAGTCACAGTTTGATTAGACCTGTCAAATGATTATTTAATTTGAAGCATATCCATCCATAATGGCGCAGGTGAAAGTGCTGCAAGAGGAGAAGATGACTCTCCTGAGTGAGGTGGCTCGTCTGACTGCGGCCAGGGCGTCAGCATCTGAAGAAGCTCAAGAGTTAGATGAGGCTGGCGCTTCGCTAGGCCCCGCCCATGCCGGCACGCTCCGTTACAGTCATATGAGGGCTCAACTAGACGCGCTCAAGATGAGCTAGACAAGGTGGAGCTGCAGAGGGATGACCAGCGACAGAGCTGACGCGCTGGACCGCGCGAGCTCGCCATTGTGAAGCTGAGGAACGAGGAGCTGCAGGTAAGACACCGCTTTGAAGCTATATTATGTACCTAAGGATTAAAAGGAAGAGTGCATTGGCCCCTATCATCACGCTTCGCTACAGCCATACGCAGGCTCATTATAATGCGCACAAGGAAAGCTCATCATTGTAAAGCCACGAATCGAGGAACCTACAGGTTACAGGTATCATAATTTTTTGGATCATCTACCTTTCCGTAAGAAAAAGCGCATGACCACCGCCCAGGGTGCCAAGCTCCGCTACAGCAATATGCGGGCTCAATTAGACGCGTTTAAAGAAGAGCTCGACAAGGTGGAACTGCAGAGAGATGACAGTGAGTGAGAGCTGACGCGCTGGACCGCGAACTCGCCATTGTGAAGTTAAAGAACGAGAAGTTACAGGTAAGACAACACTTTAAACCTATATGCCTCGTAAGAATTTTAAGATAGGGTGCATTAGCCCTAACTTTTTCATCACGCTCCGCTACAGCCATATGCGGGTTAAGGCTGTTACTACCAAGTGCAAGCTGGCAATTGTAAAGCCATGAAACGAGGAGCTACAGGTAAGACACCTTGTGAAGTAATGAAACGGGGAGATAGAGGTCAGAAAACTCTTGTGCCTTTTCGCAAGAGAAAAGCGCATAACCTCCGCCCACACCGCTACAGCTTGATTACATTGGAAGAAATATTTTATTTCCTATATATACACTTAACATTGCAGACGGCTGCTTCGGAGAACATCGCGTTGAAGGATGAGCTCGACGCGCTACGGGAGACAGCGGCGAAGCGGCTGCTCTGGAGGCAACTGTCGCCTCGTATAAGAAGAGAATGGAGGAACACGTGGACTTACGAAGACAGGTAGGCAGTTGCCAACATTATCTGGTTACTCATTTCCTGAATTTTGTTTCAATATAATAAAATATCAGAATCGATATCCTAAGGCAGGTTATTTTTCTCTCTCTTTATCTTCAAGCTATCGCAGTTTACTGCTGGACGAAGGTCTTATTCTTAGCCAGATAACCCAGTCCTCCACTTTTCTCATCCAGCCTCCACCAGCGACTTTTCGCTAGTCATCGGTCCATTGGGCCGGCGGGCGTCCTACGCTACGCTTGCCAAGACGAGGTTTCCACTCTAGAACTCGTCTGCTCCAACAGCCATAATTAAGAAGTCGCCTACTACAAAATTGTGGAATCAGTTGTCTGCAATGCGGGACACCGGGAGACGGAATGAAAACACGTATTGAGTGCGCACTCTAAGTATATTGTCTATCTATAAATGGCTTACAACTACGCTAATAATAACTTATGTCTATGTGTGAGGGAGGTTGCTTACACACACTACACCTCCCCCGTGATTTGAGAAAAAAAAATGTTTGTTGAAAGTTTTTTTTACAAACAATACTTAATATTTAATTACCAAAAAACTTATTCAGGAATATGATCACCAAAAAAAAATCATCACACTTATTTGGAATAATCACAATTTGATATCAAAACTACGAAAGAAAAATACATAGTTCAAAATGTAAAATAGTCCGTAAAATTATTTTATTACTAACTATTATTACATATATAAATAGGTACAGCAGACAGGTTGCTCCACTAATATAATATAATACAATTTTTTAATGCTGAATTATCGCAAAAAACATTTAAAAACTTATAATAACAAAATTTTGATATAAACCAATAAGTAGTGTACTCTCTTCTAAATACACTTCTCTAAAAAATACAGCCATAAAAAATCTACTCAATACAATTTCCTTTAACTACCATAACCATATCTCTAAAATCATTATTTCTTTTTCCTTCATAAACTTACTTGGCACAACACACTTATCAATATTATTCCTTTATTCTCATTCCTGGTACATTTTTTACCTCTTTGGGTATTTTTCATTGGGCCTGCAGGTCCCTTTGTTAAATTATTTGGTACACTTTTTACTGACATATTAGTCATAATTACCTACTGCACCACGCAGCTTTATTTTTAGGGGCATGTTTTAAGATTACATAATCTCCAACTATTTTCACGGAGAGAAGCTCGTCTACACCATGATCAAATAAAGGATCTGTCACCCTATATTGTACCTTGTACCATTTTAATATTCATCATAACTTTCAACTACATACACTTCAATATCCTTACGTGCCTTCTTCTATCTCTATTCAACTCTCATCTCTTTTACTACTTCAAAATATACCTGCTTTTAAAACCTTTCGTGACCATACAAAAAAAATATTAGTTCAAATGTTTTATTTTACTTTGGGTGATCAGACCAATCGTATAATAAATACACATTAAAACTAAAATAAAAATTTTTACACAAAACCTTTCACCTAAACATTAAATCATTCATAAACATAAAATAACCTTTCTTTGTTCATCCATTATTAAATCATTCATATTCAACTTTACAAACTTTTAAATTCAATCAATGCAATATGTGCTTTCGAAAAACACAATTCAAATATATATTTCTAACATTCCTTAGGTATCATTCGGTATTCCACTATATTAAATTTCATTACAAAGAATTTACAATCATCGCTTTGTTGTTATCAATTCTAAAATTACAGTCGGCAACGCCGCGTTTCGCTGATGTAGTATAAACATGTATGAGTGATACGCTGCTACTAGGCAATGCAAGTAATTAAGTATTAAATATTTAATAATGTATCTCGAAATTAAGTTACGGCCCCGAAACACATTGAGTTTGTTTATTTCGAGATGAAATATTAATGTTTTAGCTTAAAATTTAGACACAAACACTTTAAAAATACTAAAGCTGATAAAACGAAAGCTGTTACACGGAAAACACATGTATCACAAACTATCAAAATTCGTACCATTTTGAATTTAATCACCACATTTTGAAAAAATATAATCATCACTACCAGCCAGATTTTAAATAACAAAAAAAACCTATGTACTAAAATATTGTTACCATAGTTAATTTACATTTTATCGACCTGTCCGCTTACCTAATTGAACCTTACAACGTACCTTATAATCTTACAATTAACAAAATACATTACCTTTAGTTAGTAAGGTACGTTAAAGTTATATAATAAGGCCTCAATTATTTTAACTTATACGAGATATCTTATCCCTCATCTTAATCCCAAAAAAAGAAACCAATAATAAAAATTAAAACATAATAAAAAAATCACTTCACCACTCTACGTCATTGTTTTCGAGTCTTCTTCAAAAAAACAAACAACACTCACTTATGCGCCGGCTGCATTAGTGTATGAAAACCTGGCTCCCGGCTGCTCTGTCCAAACCTCGGACACCATCACTCCCGGCGGCCAGCAATTCCAAGCATCCATCACGATCTTCACCCGGCAACCAGCTCTCTCGGAGTCGCAGATTCAGCAGAGTCATTTCTCCGAGTTCCTGCTTTTACTCTTCAGCAGTCTTTAGGGCCCGGCAGGCAAATAATTCAAACTACATGTTCCAATGCTCAGTACTGCCTTAAGGCAGCACTGGCAGGGTCGCCATGCAATGTGGGACACCGGGAGACGGAATGAAAACACGTATTGAGTGCACTCTGAGTATATTGTCTATATCAAATAACTTACAACTATGCTTATATACTAACTTATGTCTATGTGTGAGGGAGGTTGGCTATACACACTACACCTCCCCCGTGATTTAAGAAAAAAAATACATTGAATGTTATTTTTTAAAAACAGTACTTGATATTCAATTAACTGAAAAAACTTATTCGGAATACAATTACCAGATAAAATTCATCATATTTATTGGAAATAACAAAAACTATTTCATATCCAAAACAACGGAAAACAATTATTCCTAATTTAATGTGCCTTACTAAGATAGTAAATTTATTTTATTTACTCTATTATTACATTCATAATAATAGAGTAACACTCTTATCTCTATATTATTATTCATTTATCCTTATTCCTGGTACATTGAATACCTACTCGGGTATTTCTTTTCTTATTGGGCCTGCAGGTCCTAAATATCACCTTATCATTTGGTACATTTAATTAACTCCACTTTTCATTGACATATTAGCCATTATAACTGCACCACGCAGCTTTATTATTAGGGGCATGTTTTAAGATTACACAATCTCCAACTATTTTCACGGAGAGAAGCTCGTCTACACCATGATCAAATAAAGGATCTGTCACCCTATATTGTACCTTGTACCATTTTAATATTCATCATAACTTTTAACTACATTTACACTTCAATATCCTTACGTGCCTTCTTCTATCTCTATTCAACTCTCATCTCTTTTACTACTTCAAAATATACCTGCTTTTAAAACCTTTCGTGACCATACAAAAAAAATATTAGTTCAAATGTTTTATTTTACTTTTTGGGTGATCAGACCAATCGTATAATAAATACACATTAAAACTAAAATAAAAACTTTCCTTTACACAAAACCTTTGACCTAAACATTAAATCATTCATAAACATAAAATAACCTTTCTTTTGTTCCATCCATTATTAAATCATTCATATTCAACTTTACAAACTTTTTAAATTCAATCAATGCAATATGTGCTTTCGAAGAAATTCATTCTGCTTTTAAACACACTAATCAGATGTATATTTCTAACATTCCTTAGGTATCATTCGGTATTCCACTATATTGAATTACATTTCGAAGAAATCAAAATCATCGCATTGTTGTTATTGAACTCTAATATGGAATGCCGCTGTTGGTAACGAGACACATTGGAACAAATTTCGCTGATGTAGTAAACAATGTATGAGTGATACGCTGCTACTAAGCAATGCAAGTAATTACGTAGGTACTTACTTAAAACTTTACAATGATATATTAATTTATAGCTTTAAATTTAGACACAAATACTTAAAACAATACTAAAACTGTGAACCATTGTGACATGGAAAACACGTGCATCACAAACTATTAACAATTAGTTGGTACTTATTTTGAATTTAATCAACACACGATCTGCAAATTACCAGGTATTATATTCTACAATTTAAAAAAATAACTTACCACATTTTTTGATAATTTGGTCAACAAATTTAACATATTATTTTTTAATTTCGAATTCGATATCCTCGAAAAAAAATTAGAAAATGTGTTTATGACCTGCCTGCCTTACATATTATTTTATAAATTAAAAGGTTACATACCTAATATTTTTTTTATCACTTAATAAAGGCCTTAATTAGTATAAAAAAAATATAAAAATTCCACTTTAAAAAAATATATAATACCTACAATCACCACATTACGTCATATAGTTTTTTTTCCATCATTTTCGCAATCACTTTCGGCATCTGCAACCCGCACCTACGAGTAGCTTCCCAGTCACATCGTCACTCACTCCCGGCAGCTATAAATCATCACGTCTCCAACTCTCCCGGCAGCCAGCAGATTTCACCATCTCCAACAGGAACAACTCGCGGCAGCCCGCATCTCAACAACTTTCACTCGAACATCACCCGGCTGCCAGCAATCTTCATTCTCCATATTACTGAGCCCACATTTCGCCAGTTTTTTACGATTTTATTATTCGCAATCAGATGTGGATTTATTTCGCCCCATTATTTTCATCGAATCTCTAACTCTTTCGCACAGCTGCCTTAAGGCAGCACTGGCAGGGTCGCCATGCAATCGGAGATAATTCCTGAGAATATACCGGCTACCTAAAAACAGCGTATTCCTATATAAGGGCCCTCTGGTATTGAAATGTACATAAATGCGGTGTCATTTACCATCAGATGAGCTGTTTGCTCGTTTACCACCTATAGTTAAAAAAAACCCCAATTAAATAGACTTCGTATGTTCTGTGTATTTTCTATTTTATATATAGTTTGTGTTTGAGTACCGTACCTTGTTAAGATTGTCTTGGATATTTTAATTTTATATTTGTTAAGGTGAAACTGTTGGGAGCGTGCGAACACTGAGCATGTACAACGGGCTATCGAGCACGAGCAGGCAGCGGCACGAGCAAATGCCGTTCGCGCCAGTTAGAGATATATATAAGAAGCAGGTATGTGCTGGTTTAACTATAAGGTCCTAGTGGATATGTTCTGTTTCCTTTTCTAGCAACGAAGCATCGCCTGTATACATGGATCCCATGTTTAGAAGGCGATGCTTGGTAGCTGTTGCAGAACAGAAATTAAAATGCATTTTTGGAAGTTTTAATAATACACTTGAAATTATCTAAAACCATTGACCGCCAGGAATCCACAATGGAAAATCTATAGTTTGTGACGCTTTAAGGCGTCTCTTGCGGTCAACGGGTGGTCTGGTATGTTCTGGTAGTGCTATGTTTTTATTTTATGCTATGATATGGTCCAACACAGTGTACTAATAAAAAAATTACATTCATTAGGCATACGAGGTCAAGTTGAAAAATGGCTACATCTTACCTGAAAGATAGAAAGCAGTTTGTACAGGTTTACACTATAATGAAACAAAGCGAGAATTTAATCAGTTTAAGTCTCCTATCAAAACTGTATCCGGATCAATCCCACAAGGTAGTGTTATCGGTTGTTTGCTATTTCTAGCCTACATCAACGATTTGCCATCTGTTATGGAACCCCAGAAGGTAATAATGTTCGCGGATGACGCAACCCTCATTGTTTCTGGCAGCTATAATAACCCAAATGCATTACATGACACATTAAAGAATTCTTGCAAAGATTACAGAACATTTAATAATATAGGCCTAATACTAAATCTTCAGAAAACAATATTCTGCAATTTCGACCATACCAGAGACTAGGGATTAACTCTTCATTGTCTATCGACGGTCAAAACATTGAAGAGGTGAGTACGTTTAAACTCCTGGGCATTACTGGATTCAACCATGACCTGGAAAAACCACGTCGATACGGTGGTGTCTAACTGAGCAAATTTTCGTATGCACTGCGCGAGCTTCGTAAGGACACAAACGTTGAATGTGCCCTGATAGCGTACCATAGCCACGCTGCTGCCTGGATAAGATATGGGATAACACTGTGGGGGAACGCACCAATGTGCAATCAGTGCTGATCCTACAAAAAGAGATGTCTAAGAATAATAACACACACTGCACCAAGAGACTCTTGTAGGCCGCTGTTTGTAAAGCTGAAAGTTCTGACTGTCACTGGTTTGTACATTTTTGAAATATGCCGTATGGTAAAAAAATACCCTGAGCACTTTGAAAGAGTCGGTGATTTACCTGGAAAATGCGGATCACGGCGTGAAAATAATCAAATAATTCCTTTGGCACGCCTCTCAGTGTATAAAAATGGTCCATACTTTATGGCTATTAAAATATAATCACCTGCCATACTCATTTAAATGTCTCCAGGGTATAATTTGAAAGAAGTTTGGAAAAAACTAGTGTCGAAGGCATACTATGCTTAAAAGAATATTTTGACGACAAAAGCCTGTAAATTGAATATGGATATTTTGATGTTATTTAGTAGATTAGGACGCATGATTGAATATATTTGTTTTTTTTTAATTTATATTTTATTTGATCTTAATTTTATATTAAATTGTAAT
The DNA here is from genome assembly GCA_019425675.1 of Leucinodes orbonalis. NCBI lineage: Eukaryota > Metazoa > Arthropoda > Insecta > Lepidoptera > Crambidae > Leucinodes > Leucinodes orbonalis. The sequence goes on from PQWD01014800.1 coordinate 113,734, forward strand.
TATTATTTATAAATTCAATTGGTTATTATGATTTATGAATTCAATTGTTAATGTATTTATAATTAAAAAACGTACAGAATTGTGAGATGAAGTTAAACTATGTACCTATTTTATAATATCACTAACACCTTGAAAAGGTAAATTTGGAACTAGCAATAACAACTGCTACTTATTATGTGTGACTTGTAAGTTGTATACCACTGTTGCAAATTTAAGTGATTAAATGAATTATGAATTATAAATGAATTATGAATTATTATGTTCTTTTTGCCTCTGAGCATAACTTAAGAAGACATCACTATTGTATACTCTCTTGCATGACCCTAGGTGACAGATCTCAACGAGAAACTAGACGCGGAGATAACGAAAGCGGATAAACTGGAGATTGAGAATAAGAAGCTGAGCAGTCGCGCGGCGGTGTTCCAAAGGGAACGGGACGCGTTGGCGCAAGAGAGGGACACGCTTCGGGACACTGTCGACGAGCTGCGATGCGCACCTAACAACACAGGTTATTACGAAATGTTAGCATGGGGCTCGATGCAGCTAGTGTGTTCTGTTGATGATCGCATAAGTTAAGCAGCAATCGCAATGGTGGATTATCGGATGGTTGACTCTCCTTTGGTACACGGCTTCTATCTTAGGCTGGTAACACCCACCAATCTGCATTGGGGTTTGGTCCAAACTCGCCATAGCCATGCTGTTTGGGAAGTGAACGTAGAGTAGGAAATTATAAGCTGATGAAGATGATGTTCGCATGTACACAAGAATAATTTATATGATGAAATTATCAGCAATTAAAACATCAGAAATTAAATAGCAATGAATAAAGCTTTGTGCTAATATTCTCGTTCCACATGTAATGTCTGTACCAACCTAATGTTGTTGGGTTCTTAACATAAAAAACTGCTAAAGGATCATGTGAATTCAGTCAAGTATTGTTAGTGTGCGAGCTATGCTTACGGTACGCCTAGGCCAGCTATACCGGAGTGATATCACAGCTTCATAGAAACCCGGCTTAATACAACGCTTTGCGTTTTGTTTCACCCTGTACTCTCATTAAATTGGTCTTATAATCCACCTTCTCAATGTTGAGATATAACCTGCCAAAAAACAAGCTACAAATCTGAGTGGAATCCTTTAAGCTTTACAACCAAGCTTAAAAGCTTTAAGTAATTTATTTGATAGAAAAAAAACAACAGCATTGATCTGCTATACAAGCACAGGTTAAGTGAAGAGCTTGATTATTCTTGACTTGACTTGTCCTATGATTTTCAATTTTAAAAGGACATTAAGTACATAAAGAGAAACAAAAAAAAACGCCTATGATATCGTGGTTGACTTCCAAACCGTTTCATTGATCTATTGTTAATACGTAAATTAAAAGTGCATGTTCTATAGGTGCCAGCGAAGACAACGTATCGCGTGAGCTGATTCCGAACGAGGTGAAGGAACAGCTGATTCGGCTTGAGCATGAAAACAAGTTGTTGCGACAAAACCAGGGAGCGCAGGCAGACCACGCGTCGGTTCAGTTACACATTATTTATTCCTTTAGTTACTTTAATTATTTACAAACCTAAATCAGGGTCTAGTCAAACAGACGTTTTAAAGTCAAAATTTAATAAAATGTTGAAGGGCAGGCCAGGCTGAAGGTTAAAGATTACTAAGTAAATAATAAAAAAATATAAGTGTACATAAGGATCGAATAACTGCCTATGTAATCTCGTAGTCTAAGAGTTGAGCTTAGATTGCTGCTGATCCGGGGAACTGCATAGCGAGTCACTAAGTGTGATTTTTCCTAGTTCGGTCATTAGGACATTGCTCCCTATAGCTTATATGTATAACCATTATAATACTTTATGTGGAAGAGTTGTGCCCTACATCATCTGCTCATTAAACGTCCCCACCGAGGGGCACGAGCCTACCCGTATAGGGTGTTTAGGCCTTAGTCATCCACGCGGGCCCAGTGCGGGTTGGACAACTCCATGCACAATTGAATCTCTTCGCAGTCGTGCGCAGGTTTCCTCACGATGTTTTCCTTCACCGTAAGAGCGTTGTGCCCTACAATTGACCTTAGTGACCTTATAAATTGTAAAATGGTGATATGTGTGCAGGCGCTGTTGGAAGACTACGCGGCCCGGTTGGAGAAACAACGAGCGCTTCACCGCGAAGCGAGCCAACGCATCATGCAACTGGAGGCGGCGCTCGAGCAGCCGCACCCAGACTGGCCGCGCGCTCGAGGACACGCACCGCAAGTGTACGGCACACACACACACACACACTCGCTCGCTCGAGCAGCCCACCCCAGACTGGCCGCCGCGCTCGAGGACACGCACCGCAAGTGTACGGCACACACACACACACACACTCGCTCGCTCGAGCAGCCGCACCCCAGACTGGCCGCCGCGCTCGAGGACACGCACCGCAAGTGTACGGCACACACACACACACACACTCGCTCGCTCGAGCAGCCGCACCCCAGACTGGCCGCGCGCTCGAGGACACGCACCGCAAGTGTACGGCACACACACACACACACACTCGCTCGCTCGAGCAGCCGCACCCCAGACTGGCCGCCGCGCTCGAGGACACGCACCGCAAGTGTACGGCACACACACACACACACTCGCTCGCTCGAGCAGCCGCACCCCAGACTGGCCGCCGCGCTCGAGGACACGCACCGCAAGTGTACGGCACACACACACACACACACTCGCTCGCTCGAGCAGCCGCACCCCAGACTGGCCGCCGCGCTCGAGGACACGCACCGCAAGTGTACGGCACACACACACACACACACTTGTTGCCCACACATTCATACTATACCACACACACACTACCGCCACATGAATACCCTATTTACACATATGTGTTGTGATTCATGATTTACTTATTTATGTGCTTTTTAGAAAATTCATCAAATTAACGCGTTAGTAATAGTACTTATTTTAATTTTCATTTACAAATATTGTCATATGAAAAGTGCAATTGACAACTAATTATTTATATCTTTAGACCTACAGTTCTAATAGTGCCATTAGAATATAACTACTTTGACGGGCCTTTTAGATTGTATTTATTTTGTCAAGGCCTCTAAACGTAAAAATCAATATATTTTTGTATTTCGGCAGCTCTACAAGTGGAAGAACTACAAGCAGCCCTGGCAGAAGAACGCCGCCGCAGCGGTAAGCTACGAGAGACGTTAGCGGCTAGAGACGCAGATCTCCTGGCCCATGAGGATAAATACAAGAAGTGCGTCGAAAAGGCCAAGGAGGTCATCAAGTCGCTCGACCCTCGAGCTACAGGTAATAAACTAACCGTATTTAAGAAGCCACAACTAGGTTACTAAGTTGTTTTACCTGCTAATTGTTGTCAACCAGGGAAGACCTTTCAGGTAAAGTTTAAAGTTGTCTGGTAAAGTGTTCTGAGGCCTGGGTATTGGAAATGAAGATCCATAGGTACCAGTTTCGAATTCTTGAAATTGTAGCACGTTTATTATTTTTATTTCATGATTAGCCTATAAAGTTTCACTGCGGGGTCACAGGTTCCTTCACAATGTAGTTAATGGGGTTTTTAATTATCGATAGGTAGGTAGGCTCGATACTCAGTCGTCTAGGTATCGGATATCGTTCGTGAAAAGGAGTGTTATGCACTTTTTGTTTCGGGATGAGGGCATTATAGCTAGTAAAATTACCGGTATAAGAGACCTAACATCTGTTGTCTCTGGTATCAGTGCGGCATTGACGGAGAATAATAACTGTCTATCAGTTGTTTGATTTGTTGGTCTCCTCCAAGGCCGCTCTGTCATGGTCAGGCGTATCACTTACCATCAGGTGAGCGTCTGGATCGTCCTGTACACTTTAATAAAAAGATAATTTAAAATCATATTGGCTAACTTAGCTTTCTTATTAATGATATCGGTAATGTTTTTGTTATTCAACAGGACAACAGTCACTATCAGACATAACCTTGGGCTACTCGCGTACGCCGGGCGCCGCGGCGCTCGTCCAGAAGCAACGCCGCCTAACAACAACAGGCATGAGTAAGTTACTATACTGAAAAAAAAATTAACAATTTAACAACACTTTTCCCAACATTTATCCATCACATTAATAAAGTTTTTTTTTTGGAATGACTTATCGCTGTTGGCCACAGGTGAATTTTTTATTAGGACAGCCAACAAGATAAACACTGGTACAAGCAACAAGAAATCAGAGACAAATATAAACTTAAAACAAAAAAGTTAATAATATGAGGACGCCAAAAGTACTTGTTTTTTTACATGCACTTTGGGTTTGATGGAGCCAACCACCAAAACAAAACTGGCTTACGTATAAATAAAGCTATAGTCGGAGAGTCGGGCGTATAAAAGTCCTACGGATCAGATAAAAGGTATTTTTTTAATATAGTCTGAAAAACCATAGAACTAAAAGTCGACACCCCTGGACTGCTATTTTGTCACTGACTTAACATCACCCATATACATTAAAGACAACTTTATAATACACCTCGTTTTGGCATTATTACAAACAATCTGTTGTTTAATCCCAGATGGAGTGCTAGCAACAGCGGCAGCAGTACAGATGGCGCTCGCGTCGGTGAACAACGTTTGTTGGCGTCCGCGTGGTACCAGTTAGGTGCTCGTTGCCACCGCGACGCCGTTGAAACTAGATTCGCGTTACTTTCAGCTGGACATTCGTTTCTAGCCCGCCAACGAAGACAACCGCCCAGGGCTAGGCCTACAACGTCTACTGCTACTGCGTCGACTCCCCAGCCCCGGCGCCTGCGCAATGACACCGTACCGCTGGCGGGATGCGAGTGTCTGCGTGATTGGTCACCTCTATATGTAAACCAGTGGCGCACGAAATCCCTAGTGACTGTGTGTGTAGCCCCTAGAATGACCCATATATACAATAGTAACAAGAAAACAGTGAGTGATTAATTTTCATCATATGACGTCGGACGCTCATGGTTAGACCTACAATACTGCGTCCACCTCCACAGCTCTGGTGCCTGCAATGACACTGCTTCAATGTACCGCTGGCGGTATCTAGAGGTGGCCACCAGTGTATACCAGTTGACAACGATATTAGTGGCGTCAGTGTGAGTGAGTGTCTAATTGAGGTTATCTCGTGAAAAATATTGTCACCACTTTAATTCAGATTCCTAAACTATATGCCTTCCCCAACATCTTGGGTTGCTGTATGTTTTTAAACCATAAGCGATATTGACGGATTAAAAACCATTGCCACTTGTCTATATAGATCTAAGTTGTGTCATCTCCAGTGTGGGAAACCATCCAAAGGATTTAAAGTTTGAGAGCCGCTGTGTATTTATTTATGACCTGTTATTATGGAGCGTATAGTAGGGTCCTCCTTTACCAGATGCCTTTATTCCAAAATTTGAGATTTATCAATATATAACTACACTGTTTATGTTTTAGTTAGCATTTATCGATCCAGGTGGGATTGACCAATGTTGGTTTACTTTATGATTTGTAGTTGAACATTTTAAAATGTATTAAGATATTTAATTGAAAAGAGAGTAGTATACATTTTTGTGGTAATCATGAACAAACTGTAGAAACAAGTATTACTTTATAATGGCACAAAAGTTTTTTAGGCTACATAATTAGTTCTTTTGAATGTTAAATTTTTGCATTAATATTTCGCTTTGTTAATTTTATGCTCAATTACATTTGAATAATGATGTGCTTTGCTTTTGATACCATTGATTTATTTATTGTAGTAAAAGTATCAAGTTAGTTTACTTAGAACAAATGAGTTAATGTAATTAATTTTATTCCTTCTTTTTGTAATAAACCATCTTATTAGGAACATTACTAAATATCGCCAGTGAACAAATTGATTTTTTATTGTCTATTTTAATTATTTAATCATGTGTATCAAATAAAACCCTAGATAAGTGAATATCCTAGATCCTTTAAGTGGAACCTGAAAAAAAAGACTAGTAGTATCTTCTAAATTTTATAATATTCGTAAGTAAATAATTAAAATAGTTATAAAACTTACTATTTTTTTACCTTTCGCAAGAGCTTATTGTGCTAACTGTTACTTTTTCCGTTTGATAATTTTAAAATCACTGTGTACATATTATGTACATTAAGTGACAGTTGGCACCGGCTTTGCTAGAATCATTCACAAAATGTTTAGTTATATTTTAGGCAATCATGCTAATATTATTCGAATCATTGAAAACTAAAATCATACATAGAGAAAAATGATAGTGCAAAAGGACAAACAAGCACATTGACATTAAGTTAAAATCATTAAAAAGTAATTTAAAAGAGTCCAAAAGTGCATACATAGTGGTTTATTTTTATCAGTAATTTTTGTACAAGCTTAATTTGTAGGCGCAAGCATTTTATTAATTTAACACAATAACTAAATACAAATATAATAATAAGATCTTTCTTACTGGAATCGCTCTATACGTAATATTAGAAAAGTGAATATTTAATGCAGTGTTTCGGTATTTATTGACATTTGTATTGTATAATTTAATTTCGTCCCAAACGTACTGTATAATACACATGTATGAAAAATATGTCCTTATTAATTATATAGCTGTTGCAATTTCTAAGAAATGATATAAAGAAAACATTTATGCGAGTTATTTAGTATGATTTTATGTAAACATGTCATGTACCTACATCACGTAAATCAATCTAGAGTATACATGTAATTATGATTATTTGTGATAATATGTTAGTAGTAAGACAAAGTGAAGAATCATCAAGGACTAAACAGCATTGTATGAAGAATGTGGTTGTCCGTCCGTTCCTAAACCGTGGACGACACTTAAGGTGCAATTAGTGCAAAAACTTTATTTATATAGAACATGTAAATGTGATTCATTGTTGATAATGACAATATATTGAGTTTTGAGATATAATATATTACTTTTTTTTTGCAATTTAAGGTCTTTTCTTACGACGCTGACGTAAATTTATATTATGTACTTAGCACTTTAACTCATTGACGACATGTCCAAACCGAGGACCGCTTAAATTTAATTAAAGATAATTAATTATCTTTTTTTAGTGTTGGTGGCATATTGGTGTGGACTGTTGCCTTCCGATCTGGAGGCTGCAGGTTCAAATCCCACACGTACCAATATCTTTTTGAATTTTCACGTAACAAGCGGATGCTCTCAGTAGGAAAATCTCCCGATTTTGAAACATTCGTCCTTGCTACTCCGCTACTATTGTTATCGTGATCATATAAAGGCCTTCCTCGATAAATAAGCTATCTAAAAATCAAAGAACTTTTCAAATCGGGCTCGAAGTTCACGAGATTAGTGCGTCCAAACAAACTCTTCAGCTTCATAATATTTAGTATAGATAAAGTTTAATGAATTGGTGAATTCATGGAGTAGAGCTGATAAATGCCAAAAATCTTCCATTTATTGGTATAAACAACTTTCCGTGACATATCAATGTAGATGATAAGCCTATTCATGGGTAATAAACATCGATTTCGAGATAATTTTTAAACGTGACATCATGGTCATGCCTCCATGGCTATCGTCACTCATCTACTTTATGATGCAGCTTTTGCTCTAAGGAATCTTAAAAAGTTCAGCAGGATTTCTAGACGTTATCTCAACTTGAGATGTAATTGAAAGCCGTCTGGCCGCAAAGGAACGTCGTTGTAACAAATACCTATATTTAATCCACAAACACCGATTTATTTGTTTGAGATTAAATGCCCCTTAATTCTACTTAAAAAGATTTAGGTAGGTACATCGTAAAATTTATAAGGCGCAATGATAAAGACCAAGTGATTTCATAATTTATTTGTAATTGAGATCACATGCATCTTAAAAAAATAATTATTATCACAAACCAAATAATCTGTCATTCACTCACAGGCGCACACATCACACAGACGAATTTGTACATCAAACAAAAAATATGACGTTTTGTATAGTACCTACATTAGTAAGAAAATATACAGTAAAAAAATAATCTAAAGCTTGGACTAGTTATTGAACGCTCCTATGTACGTTATGAAATCAAACATTGATTGTCCGACTTTCCGAATAAACAACGATATTTTTTTATACAGGGTTAAATTTCATTTATGATAGGTGATGCTCTTTTAGGGTATTGCCTTTAAATTTTTAGTGCTTAGTCTAGACCTAAAGCAATTTCTAGTCGAAGTCCTCATCGGAGTCTGTCTTGAGCACGCTGTCCGAGCCCGAGCCGGGCTCGCTGTCCACGGCTATCTCGCTGCAAATAAATAAGTTTGATTTCTATCATATTTTAGCATAGAACAACAAAAGTAAACTGTATTGACCATTAGATATTATAAAAAGTACGTTGACAATCGCGAAACGTGTCTATGTATATCATAGCATAGCTTCTACGAATATGTAGGTACCTCAAAACATAACATGTATGTATATATAATATTAATAATATATGTTTCCGTGGTAATTCGGTGAAGTCTCAGGAAATACCACAGATTATATTTATCTACATTACTAAGCACGAAACTTTGGCATTTATTAAATAAACTGGGGAACCTTAGAGTATCAATAATAGCATATACTCTTAGGTGGGAACGATTCTCGTATTGGTTGATTCCTAAATATTTGATTTTGATGGGGACTTCTGTTTTGCTTGATTATTATGATTATTGAAAGTAAAAAATAATGCGAGTTTACTATGGAAATGTGCGAATTGTAGCAAAGAACAAAGAACAGTGAAATATCTTGGAGCTCATCAGCTTAGTGAGTGACGTTTTCATCACCGATCATCCCAAGTTAGCAAAGCGACTCAATGTGGTTATTTAAAACACATCACATAAAACTTGCCTGTTCATTGTGTAGTCTTTGAAATTTATTTCAACTATGTTTCTGTAGGAAAAGAAATAAATCCATAAGTAGGTACAAGAACATACATTTTATGTAGCAATATTTAAATTCCACCAGGTACATGTTTACATGATCACAAATTCATTCGGAATTTGATGACGAACGCTGGCTGTCTTTCGACAATGGTAGCTTTACCCAAGCCAATGAGCCCTAAATCATCAATGCTTCCTCCCACTTAGTAGACTAGACTGCTGCAATGTTGATAAAATTCTTGATGTTTTAGTATTGTAGCATATAATGCATATGAATGTGCGAAAAAAGAGATCAATTTTGGATGGACATACAAATGTTTCTATTGGCTTGGATTTGAACCATCGATGTAATGCAGTACTTCTGAACAAATTTGCCATCATTTGCACGTTATTTTTTATGATGACCATATTTTATTAGGTGTTACTGTGGTTATATGCTTTTAGAAAATAGAGACATTTATTTACCCATTGAGATCTTTGGTGAGCTGAATGTCGACATTGGTGGCAGTGTCGTTTAGCCCGCTGAGGGCCTCGCAGAAATCGCTGCCTACGCTCTGCAAGTGCTGCGTGTTCAGATGGAATCCCTGAGGACAATAATATAAAATGTTTTTCGTATCTTTAATATTTCATCATCATCGTCAACTTATTTATCACCCTCACCGAGAGGCACGAGCCTACCCGTAAGGGGGTGTATAAGCCGTTGTCGACTTTACGGGCCCAGAGCGGATTGGCCGACTTCACCTACAACCTTTGTATCTCTTCGTAGGCGTGCGCAGGTTTTCTCACGATGTTGTCCTTCCTTACCTTAGGACCATAATTAATGTGTCGGATACAAGTACATATAATTCCGAAAATTCGAAAAGACCAATGTCTTTTACAAACAAATATTTAATTGCAGTAACTTAGTAAATATTTATATGTAGTAAATATTTAATTGCAACAAATTCGTTGTGGGAATTTCCCTTAAGGCGACAATGCGTATGTGTGGTACGTGGCGGGATTTGAACCTGCACCCTCTAGATCCACGCCGCACGCAGGCAGAGTGAGCTTCCTATATAGTGTAGGTATAGGTACCTATGTAATGCCTCATGTAGATTTCGAGTAGTTGGACCACGTGATTTAGAGAAAAACGTGAGAGACCTGTGACCATAAGTGGATTGCGTTAGGTTAATGTAATCGATAGAAACAGTATTGAGGTAATTTGGTAGATTGTATAAAGTTACTAAGACATTCATACATTCCCAACATTACCTACATCTAATGTGTGCGTGACTCATCTATTGTTCTTATAACACAATAATTCCATACAGAGCCATTCTAACAATGTGTCGTTATGAATAACTTGCTAGTGGGACAAGTTATTACAACAAAAGTAAACTGTATTGACCATTAGATATTATAAAAAGTACGTTGACAATCGCGAAACGTGTCTATGTATATCATTCATTCAATCAAATGATAGGATATACATTTCCGACGTGGCAGCGAGTGGCTCGGGCGATCGGCCGAAGGATTTATTGTCATGCACGGAGCAATCCCTCCGAGCCTGCAGTAACCACACCATGAAGCAATGAGCTATTCAGGAAGAATATAAATTCTTTCGCACACTGCTTTGTTAATGTTTTCCGGGGTTATTTTTCACAAAGAACTCACTGGAACAGCATTAGAATTAGCTTTATTTGTTTGATGATTTGGTTAACTGTACCGATTTAAGTTAACCACTAAATCGGCGATTTAACTTAACTTAAATCGGTGATTAAGTGGTTAGCTTAAATCGGTGTTCGATCCGGTGTTTACGGGTTCAAATACATCTGTAAATAAACATACAAGTATGCATTACCTAGTTTGGTTAGGACGTTGCAGGCTAAATCCGATTGTTTTAAAGGAAAGATGACTCTATGCTGCATTCTAAGGGCAGTTTTGCTTTGTCGAATCCTATTGCCCAATAACGGCGGTTTGTTGTCAGAAAAACCATGGCAAAGTGCTGAGAATAAATACCAACAATTTAAAAAACTAATGCACGCCGGATTGGCACCAATGTAGGTATTTTAATAATTGATAACTCTTTATTATCTAAAAATATGTTTTTATTTGTTCATAAATTGTTTTTAAAACAACGTTTTACCCGGTAATAGCACTCACTGTAAAAATATTCGTTGGTCCAGCCGCTTTATCTTAAGAGTAACATTACAAACTAGTGTTTTATAATATAACGGAGATTCAGAATAAATACACGATGTAACATGATGCGTAAGTGTACTTATCAGAATTATAGGTCTATTCTTCTTTACGCTACGCCCATCTCCGCTCTCCAAAGCGGTAGTAACGTCTAATCGGTACCTACTGGCTATGAAAGCTTAGGCTTCCCGTGGACGGATGACGACACTCTGCCGCACCTAGTGATTTGTTAATTAATACTTTGCCATATTATAAGACGGTGCATTTTCTGGAAACTAATCGTGTAACTGGCGTAGCGTGTTTTTATCCGCGTTGACATACGCGTCGGTGCCCGTTACCCTGGCCCGGGGAGTCCGTCGTTAGAGCTCGTCGACAGCACTTTTTTTCTGGAAACCTTTGACAAGAACGGTCCGCAACCGCGTGGATTCATTAAAGGGAAAAATGCGCCTCTCACATAATATACCGGCTGGCGACCGCGACCTTATCGGCAGGATCTAGTAACGAGCACGCCCTGTACACCACTAGATGTATTAACGTGAACGTCGGGAACTAAGTATCCTTATAATTAATCTTGGATTAGCCGTCACTTCTAATTGGAATATAAGTATAGGATGCGTATCGTTTTTAAAACAGCGAGTACAGTGACTGATTGTTTTTGCGCTTAATGTAGTTTATAATACCAAATAGAAATTATTAGAATAATCAAAAAAATATTAATCGTTTGATCGACACTTTGGCTTAAGAATACGCTAAATATTAGTTAAGGTTTATTTAATTAGGATAGTCTTTTCTGATTTCGGATGTCTGTTAAACACCACAGAGATTGTCAGTTCACAGAGATGGTTTGTTCCTAATTGCGAGTTCGGTATAAATGTATAGTAAATATGCGTCTTAGATGGAACTAATATAGGTATTTGAATAATTTATATTTAGATAGATATCATATTAAAAAATAATAAACACACTAACAAATCTGAATATTATAAGTGAATCTATGAAAATTAATATGAAAATGGAGAGCGTAAAACATTTGTAGCTGCTATAGACTAAGGCATCCTTCAAAGTAGAGCCGGTTCGGGTAGAATCAGTTTGAGATTGAACTGATTTCGGAGGGCTAATAATATACTTATTATTATGTTTAGCTTAATTCATGCTAATATCTCATTGTTATGCTGCACAACTTTTGCATACTGATAAGAAATATTTTAAATATTTGCCCATAATTATGATAGACAATTGAAGCTATTCAATTACGATCAGGGCTCCCAGGGAAAAGACTATTGAATCAAAACAGTTTTTTTTGCCAATTTGCATAATCTGACGAAAATACTTGACATTGTCAATGCCATTTTTTATAATAATAATACCTACTTAATTTTAAATATTATTAATAATTGTTAGTGAGTAACAAAACACTATTATTGTAGAGTTAGAAACACATTCAACACCGTCAAATATTGGCTCCCTGAGTTATAGATAATTGCAACAAGCATCGTGATTTTCAAGCCGTGATCTATGACAAAATGACTGGGGACTCCCATCGTTCTGCCAACCATTAGTGATTCTGCTCTTTCCTCTATGGAATCTTTGCTTAATAATCTTAATTCCATCTTAAATATGTAGGTTATATCCTAATAAGTACCTCCGTGGTCTAGTAGGTACAGCGTTTGGCTGCGTGACCCCTAGGTCTTGGGTTCGAATCACTTTATGCGATTTTTCCTAGTTAGGTTAAACAATTGCTGGCTTAGTCACCTGATTGTCTGAAAAGAACGATGATACCGTGCTTCGGAGGGCACGTTAAGCCGTCAGTCCCTGCTACAATCGTAGGATAGCAGTCGTTAACAACTACCAATCCGCATTGGGGCCCTCGTGGTGGGTTGTGGTTCGAGCTCCCCATAGCTATGCTCTTCGGGAAGGTTAGGCTAGCAACGGGCATATAGGGTGTTGATGATGAATATAATAGCACGTACCTTAAAGGGTCCCCGATCGAAGCCGCAGAAAGAGGCTTCCATGGTGTAGGAGCGAGTGACGCCCAGGTGTCGCCACACAGTGACGCGCGCCGTCCTCTCGCGCTCGCGCTCCACGCGGAACGAGCACGAGCCCAGCGCGAACGCTGGCGAGATTCTGTGCATCAGCGCCGGTAGCATCTGTCAATCATGAATAAAAATTAATTATTATCCATAGACATCCACATAACGTCATCTAGTCCCGTAGTAATAGTACATAGAGTCTGTTTCACGAAAGGAGTCCCGCGGCGATTTTTGGAACTAAATTTGACAGCTCGGCCATATTGTCGTTTGCCAATTCTATGAATTGGGTTGTTGTAATAGATTTCGGTGAGTTTTAAGCTCCATCAAAGCGTTATCTCGATTGTTCATGATACCAATTGTTGTGAAAAAGTTCGATTTGAAATATTTTATCAACGTTAAAACCGTTCTTGCAAGCGGATTAATAAATCAACGTAATTTAATACCATCCAACCAATTTTAGATGAGACTTGCTGCCATAATACAGAATTTTCTAGAATACAGGTTTTACCTAAACTAGAAGGCAGTGTCAAATTGATAGCATTAAAAAAATCTTTGTAATTGTATACCTAAGTGTTTAGTGTTATCAAACTGTATATTTAGTTATGGACAATAAATTATTATTATAATTGGTACTTTTCAGAGTTGCCATATAAATATTTTTTGCCGTATTTATTGCATTTTTTCTTTTGAACAGTCTAATTTATTATGAGAGACAACTTTTATCAATAATTAAGACATTATCGAAATTAGCTATCTATAATATATAAATTAAGTATTATTTTTGTAATTTAATTGCTAATGGGCCACTGCATTGGAATCGGATAATCAACTAAGAAACATTTCATCCTCTAACATGAAATAATTTTACACTGTACAAATCATTCAGAATCTACAAAAAGTAACATCAGTGCAGTGCAAGTCGTTGGAACGTAGTTTGTTGTTCAGCAAAATGTGAAACAAGTAAGCCAATTTAATCGCTCACATCCAAAGATGTCATGATGATGGTATTTAACAAATAACAGCCGTTTTATGTAATTCTGTGTATCTGAACGGATATATTAATCGTCAATAAAATTAATACTTATACTCAAAGTTCATATTTTCCGCAAAGATCCTTTCTATTCTTAAAAAAAAACATCTTATAAATAACAACCAGTAGGCTTGCTTGCGATTTGCTGGGTGATACAGGTATTTAAGGCCGCAATTTGAACTTCGTTTTTATATACATGATACACGAGTTACGAGGGTAATATATGAGTTATGCGTGTGAGATATAAGTGTGCTCAAAAGCGCCGAAATATGCGATATCTTTGCGATCTACAACCAAGTGCATGTTATGCATGGAGTTATTAATCCTGCAGGCGCATGGCTGAGTGGCTTGAGCACATTGCGGGTCATAACAAATGACGATGACGTTGCCTGGTTATGCTTTATAACCTTTAATGAAAGATTTTAATTTCAACATTTAAACTTTTAAAATTATCATATTTTAAAAAATGCTCCAAGGAATGACTTTAATATATTTGTTGATTTTTAATCGATGGACTCATTAATGAGTGTCTGTTTTCGCTTTAATATATACAAAATTTGCACTATTTATCTTCTTTTGGAGTGGGTAGCCAGATTTGTGAACAATGAGTCGATCCTGATAGTGGTGTCAGAGTTTCTATACAGCGTTACGTTCTAGCTTTCGATGTGGGTTTAATGTATCTTTGCTATGGTTATTAGAAGCCGACGACTTAACTGCACTACGAAGCGCGAAATCAATTCCTTTTTAAAACAACAATCAATAAGGGACTCAGCTTGCAGTGTCCCAAATAATCTGGAAAATAATAATGCGAATCCAGCAGCGATGTAAACTCAGCAATAAAACCATCACAAGCATTGAAGTAACCATAACACGATTAAGGCTTCAAATAAATTTAAAACTATCACCGATTATCACCGATTAGATTTAGTTAACAATATTTACTCCATTATGCCATATATCTAAAGTCGTTTCATAAAACATTTAACTTTACAACCAAGTGCCGACGTGACTACATGTTTTTGTAATTTCTCAACTTGGCACCGCAATGCACTAATAAGGTTATATGTAGTTGAGGTTCTCCTGCGATTAGCGGCCCGTCTTAATTAATAATGTGTAATGTTAAAGACTTGTATGAAATCATTAACCTTGATTGAAACTTGCAGACATAACGTAAACACTAGTTATTTTTATTATACTTCCCGAGTGTACCTAACCATCCCAGGAACACAGGATAACAGAATAATTCAAACATAAATCATAATAACATTATTATTTTGCAAAAAGAAAAACGAAGTGTTATGTAGGACCTATACCACTGAAAACAGTATTTTTAATCATCATTTACTAGCATTTTAGGGAAGTGGGGTATAATTAGACAAAAATTAACCTATGTCACTAACTCTCTATCCCTTAATAACTATCTCCCCTANAAAACACGTCTATTTGTCTTCACGTTTTGTCGTTAAAGACAGACAAACAGACACACTTTTATACTAATAATATTAGTATGGATTTTAGATGAGTTTACGATCGACCTTATTCGGTGCATTGTGGTAAGCGATTAGTAAACAACATACTTAGACATCACAAATTCACGGAAGGCGCTCCACTCTTCAGCGGTGCGATCTATAGACGAAGCCAACCCTCGATTGTTATTTACTAGGAACTCTTCTGCATAGAGTTAGCACGCTAAAAAATATCTCCTAAGTAGCAGAAGCACATCAATTGACGCCGATTTTAGTTGTAATCCAGTTGCCGGTATGGTATTTTAGTGCATCATAAGATGTTATTGTAGAAGCTTTTAATATAACTCACCAAGTACTTAACAGGTTCGTCTTGAACGAGACGGTCGCTGCTGCACCAGCTCTCGGCGGCGGCGCACCCGTAGAAGAATACGTTCTTCTTGCACGAATGCCCGTGGTAGTCGCAGTATACTAGGGGCGGCTTCTTCCACACGCGCACCAGGTACTCTATCAGCCCCTACAACCAGTCATGAAATCTTATCATCATTTCAGAAGCACAGTCCTTTCTTGAATGGTACTTTAGCAGCCCCTTCACCAGTCATGTAGTCATTATCACAATTTCTGTTCAACTAGACCTCACTCGATATCACACATAGGTGAGTGGTCTTAGACCTCTGCAGGATAGTAACTACGTGCCGGTGAGGTTGGCTTCAGATCTCAAAGATATTAATTGCAAGCCCTTACAGCCAAATTATCTTCTTTCGTTAACAGTCTATTATACTCTACTGCTGCTGAGTGAAGTAAGTAGACGACCCATGTGGTGTAATGGTTGTGATGCCAGATACTACGTCTATAGATCTTTACTACTTAAACATTTGTGTGCACGAAAGTATCTGTTTATATTGGTCTGGGTGTTTTCTATATAAAAATGTATGATTAAAAAAAAGTATGTTTATCAGTTGCTGTCGGTGGCTCAATGGTGTGGACTGTTGCCCTCATACTGGGAGGGCTGAGGTTCAAATCCTGCCATATACCAATGTGTTTTCGAATTTCCGAAAATATATGTCGATTATCTGATGCTCTTACGGTGAAGGAAAACATTGTGAGGAAACCTGCGCTCGACTGCGAAGAGATTCAAATGTTGTACGTGAAGTCGTCCAACCCGCACTAGATTCGCGTGGACGACTAAGCCCTAATCACCCAATTTACGTTTAATGAGCCAATGATGAAGATCAATTATTTGGTACCCGTAATACAAACTTCACGCTTAAATTGGGGCTAGATGGCGTTGTGTGAATGTCAGTGGATATTTATTTTATCATAATCTTATCAAGGCCAGCAGGCTAGACATAGCAATACCCTATAAAATAATCTAAGTTTTAGTCGGTTTTTTTGGCATCCAGGGAAGGAATCGGGTTTGGGATATTTGTATTCTAATCTGTCGTTACAACTGGTAGCATATTAAATATGACTAAGCTATAACTTGTTTTATTAAGTACGGGTACGAGGGCCTATATAAATGTTCAGTTACTGAAGATAATATTTTGCCGAGTTGAAACACACTTAGTGACTAGTATTAGAGAGAAAGTCATGGTAAAGTTATGATTATGCAACGTTTTCTACATTGTAAGAGCAAGTTGACAATTAAAATCATTCCCAGCTTCAATCTAACTACGGCTCCCATATAGAAAAGTCAACTACCTCTTCGGTATTCATATGACTATGTAAAAGATTATATTACCTTGGTATGGTAAATAGACGGATGCAAAACGGGACTCGGCTTACACCATCGTCTATTTAAATCTTCATTAGTCAGGCCGCATCGATGACTGTAACAAGATATAACGCTTTACAGGTTGAGATAACCGGGAAACCTAAGAGCGACGCAACTTATCGGCGATACGTTTCGCGGATACGTGCATCGAGATGACACGGCCCCGGCTCTGCGAGTCAGTTATCATCATTTTCATATCACACACACACACACACACTGGGGGCATCGAGCGCGCTTATTTACAACTTAATACGACTCCGTAGCGGTTGTTACATTAGATGCGCGACACGAACTCATCGAGGGCCATTTCGGTGCCTTTATGAAATGATAATTGATTCATACGCTTATATGGCCCACGGCTCGCCAGAAAACTTCGCAGGACAGTTTAATATGACAAGCTATTAAATGCAATGAATGGCTGGCCACGTAGGAATTTCACGAGTGCGTGAGAGGCGGGCGCAGCACGCGCATCCACGCTCCGGCTGTGGCGTATGTTCGCCTGCTATCCAGTTCCTGTATTCACCAATTTAACATTTTATGATATTTTTTTGACGACTCATGTGGTGTAATGGGAAATCGGTTATTTCACTAATGGTTCAATCTTTAGTGTGTTTTTCGAGTGCCATCATTTGCATACATTAGAATATCTGTTTGTTTTGGTCTGGGGGTTTCTATATATACCCAATATAGTATTTACAACATAGTTTACAAGTTTACAAAGTTTACAAATCTGTTTATCAAAGGCCATTATTGGTTAAAATTATTGGGGACGAACAATGATATTCTGTATATGTAAGGGTAGATACGCCATCCGTGCCTCAAAAACTAACCGCCAAAGTGAATACAGTTTATTTAGGTAAATGTACGCTCATTCGAAATATGTGTATGTGTGCTGTCGCTGCATTCGGAACACTTTTTTCGACCGAATCTATACATTTTTTACATCATTATTAGGGAAAGTAGTTATTTAAATTATCCACTAGCATCAGTCAGTCACTTACATCAGGTTAGCGTACTGGTTGATCCGTTGACTTAATGCTTAGAATTAATAATAACCCTGCAACTGTGTTCGGCAACATTTATAAAAAAAACATAAACAGGCACTGACAGCTTAATAAATAAATAAAACAACTGTTAGTAAGTAAACTTAATAGCGGAGTTTCACAGATGCTGCCGCAGAAGCCGTGTCGATTAAGACAGTGCAACGTCTTCAATTGTGCCATTATTTACAGCTAGGCAAACTTAAGTGACTGCAATCTAGGACAATTCACTTCGCTCTCCCGTTATTAAAGGGCAATTCTTATAGTGTACGTGCCTCTGACATAATCACATTCAGTCAGATAAGTAACGGACAAAAAGCACTCAGTGGATAACTGTAAATACCTACATTGCAAAAATTACCTTATTCTGTTGTTTACTGTTATGTCGCATCGTATTAAACAGAAGGAAAGGAATCATAATATCGCTACAAGAAACTGGCCAAACGACTTCCCGAGTTCCTGAGAAGTGATTCGTTTTAAATTCACACCTCACAGATCTTGATAACATAAAACGAGGCGGTGTATCGACAAATTATTTCCAAGATAAGGACTGCTACGCTTTTTTTGGTGAGCATTTTAATGCGGACCAAACGATTTCTGGGAATTTAATAATTCGTATGATTCAAAGGCTGCGTGCTGCGCCCCCGACTATTCACAGTTCTACGAAGTGGTCCTGGTGTGCATTTTTCCTGGAGTAGTTGGCCGTTCGTCCAATTAGGAGTGGCTCAGTGGAGACACATCATTAGCGGAGGCGGCGAGGAGCGGCGCGGGTGCGCGTCCCTGGGCCGGCCTTCGCTCGCCGACCGGTTGCGCATCTTTTACTCTAATCAGGGAAAAAATAAGCGTTGGCCGCATGCGCCAACGAAAGCGAACAAGCGAGAAGCTGCACACCGTCCACCGTGTTTTAAGGCGGATTGTTGCGGTACCGCGCGGGTAGGGCTGGCGCGTTGTTTCATTAACCTTACCCGTTTACCTTGCACGTCTAATTAAAACGTACGATCATACGACCTCCCATGCTAATTTAATTACATTAATGTTGCAAACCACAATCATAAACTATGGATATGGTGGAAGCGTATAATTATGCTGGATATAAAAAGTGTTTCTTATGTTCAGCTTAAATGATCACCGGTATCTTGATGAGGTCATTACAGGTACGTGTTGTTTTTACAGAGTGCATAAATCAATAGTGGTGATTATGTAAATTGCGTAATGTGCCGATAAAAGTACGGTGGTGTAGCCCTAGGAGGGCTGCAGTGACGAGCGAGAAGCGCGGCTGGTTCAAGGGTCCGCGACGCTATTTATAGCCGGCGCGCAGAGATGGTATCGCGCGCGGCCGTGCCACGGCCTCGCTCGATCTTTACCCGCCCTCGATGCACCCCTCGCATAACGTTCAGCCAGTAAAATAGACCAAAGAAACGACCGTTTTATATTTATTCCACCTATTTATAACACATGTCCATTGTTTCTACCTCGGCTGGTATTCATAGCCGATGGGCAATTGAAGACTTTTTTGAGACTGACTCTATATTTTGATAAAATTGCACATTCATAAGCGTAATGCTTTATATGCGGTATAAAAATATGCGAGGATGGTGCGTGTTCAATTAAATTGGTCGGAGACAAGAGCGCGCGGAGAGGAGGCCGCCCAGCACACGTCACGCTAATCCGTATTCCGCGCGCGGAGGCAGCTTCCTGCGGACCGCACTCAGAGAGCATTTCAACTGTATTCCTGATAGTTCGTATTCCATCGCACGTGTCTTTATCATAAAAGATAGCCAACATCAGCGGTGTTGAGGACTTGGCGACGGACAACGTTACCAGGTTTCGCCAACCGTCGCCGGTAACTCTGTATTCGCTGCTGGCACACCGGACACACCAGAGTTATTTACGATGGTCGCGAGACAATCGGCCGGTCGCTGAGCTTATCCGGTGCCACCGCGACAATGAACATGACGTGGCTGCCTTTATTAAATAACGTCCTTTGGAATTAACACACGTGCCTAGTGTACATTTATAGAGTTGTTGATTCATACTTCGGGAATAGCTAAGCAACAAGTGATGTGATTATAAATGAAATGAAATTTCTTGATAATTGTTCTCTTTTACTTTCCATGGGTCAGGTATTCCTCGTCGTGTCCAAAATAGCTTGACTTCTCTGTAATAGTCGTGTTCACGGTAGGATAGGTAATGGGGTGAGCTCTATTAATTGGTTTCTTGGCGGGCAGATGCGGTGCAATTCGCCATAGGACGGTTCAATGACACGAACCTCGTCTCCGGCGTCTGACTTAGCGGTAGGAATGCAGCCACTGTTTACCACGGTACCCTTTAGGTAGTAAAGAGAGTGCATTTATTATGCAATTTAATTTTTTCACTAAGTTCTATGCAAAAATAATTACTTTTTTGCACTTAAATGTGGAGGAAAAACTCGTAAAACTGTTGCAGCTGCAGCAATGTTTCTAACTATTCGTCCAGATTCCACAGTCCACTTACCTCATTAGAAAGGGTTAGTCCACGTGTAAAATTTTTACGGCAGAATATAATAGCTTCTTGCTCGTGGATAAATATTAGTGACTCAGCCGACTCAATTATGTAATAAGAACATGGCAGTTATTATGAAAATAGTATGTTCCCGTATACTGCTCATCGCGAGTCTTCTAAGTCTTTCCGTCCATGAGCTGCTCAATTAAAAAGTAACCATTATTCCATTATTAAAAGCTTTATATTTATGGTCCATAAACATTTAAAAACTTAAACTATACTTAAACTATAATTATCTTCAAATGCATGCCCATGACTTCTAATCGATGCTAAAACACTAAGTGTCCCATTTTATTACATAGTTTTCATAAGCAATTATTATTATCGTGTTGTGTACATATAATAATATCTTTTGTAAAACGCCTTCCTTTATGGTATCCCTTTAGTAAAACTTGTCGACTTCTGCTTGAAACTTATTTTCAATTGCGTTTTGTTCAATTGTGGAGACATTTTGTCACGAAATAATTGACCTAATGAATGTTTGTTCGAATGAACTTTCTATTAACTTATAGCAAATGTTATCGGAACAGAATAGACTAACGCTACCTATTCCTATTCTGTTATTTTAAGTGAAGACTTGGGTCACGTGTCACTTATTTTCGGGGAATGCGGGAAACACTCATATTGTAAGACTAAGTTTCAATTTTAATATTAAAAGTGATTTTAATCCAGCAATAGACATTTGTATGTTGAGTTTGATCTTAAACGTGTCTCAATGGTCTTGTTAAAACAATGAGGAATGTTATGTCGCGCCCGAGGGTTGAGGCTCCGTTGATTTACGTATCAGCCCTGATCGACCGGCGTGATGCACGACCTTCATGGGACATTTCTCTTACATCACGAGCAGCTATTATGCGCTAATAGTGCCTGTTTAACAATACAATCAATTCAATAGTCCAATTTATTATTAAAAAAGGGTACTAAATATAGTAAATAGTAAATGTAAAAGACGAAATTACATTAGCTGTGACCTGCACTGTGGAATCCTAATACTGTGCTTACGTACAGATAACTCTTATTTAACGACGTGCATTTATAATTTCATAAATCAAGTAGGGATCCATTGTGAAACCACTTTGTTTATATAAACATGGACATTATCCCTCTGAATAAAGAGAGCCCACCATTATTGGACTAGTTTTTAATATAACGAATAAAATAAAAACAAAATGTGTCGATATTGGTCGTCGGTTCGCAGTGCAATATTTACATAATCGTTGGGACCGGTCGTCCTTGTATCGTTACTTTGCCCTCCGATGTATCAATTTAATTGAAAATACCTCTAGGGGCGATTGTTCTTATTTAGCTTCAAGTTCAAAGAGCAAGAGCAACGGCCGGCTGGCAAGTCGTTGACTCCAAGTGACTCGTGTTGCAATGATGCAAGAGGTGGACCGTGAACTTTTCGCACGAGTGAGGTGTACGCCGGCCGCGCGACGCGAGCGGGACGCGCCCGCGACGATGGCACCGCGCAACCAGCCATTATAAGCTCGCACTCACTGCCATCGTAATTCATTAGATGCTCGCCTCACTTTATTTATGGCAGCTTAGGTTTTGTCTGAGGGCACTCTCGTTGTGCTTTCAATGTTGCAGCTGCTTTTAATGGCCATGCGCCTGCAGAGGACATGTGAATAGGACGCCCGAGGTCAAGGCTTCCATTAGTACAAAGATCCTTGACAGTCTTTACTGTTTACAGCTTTCGTGTTTGATTTATTTCCAGTGAGGTTCTATTATGCAGCGCACAATAACATATCTTGAAATACCTCAACAAGTACCTGGTACCTCTCTATTTTTATTTCTGCAAACGATTACCTACACGGCCCTTCATGTTCTCGTGTTTATTCTGCGTTGTGTCATTATGTGCTAATCAAGTTTCCTAGTAGGATGCTTTCTTTATGTATGCTTATTACTTGTAATGATGCTATTAAAATTGTTTAAAATTAAAATCAAAACACACATTTGTAAAATAAAATGAGTGTTTTAATTATTAATTTAGCGTGTTCAGTTCGCAATAATATCAGAATTTGTATCCTATTAAGTTATGACGGGAAGGTCTGTCTTAAATAATTAGTCTACGTCACAAATATTGCACTTTTTCTTATTTAAAATCAATATGATTTCGATTGCTTAGTGCCTTGGTCAATGTTAGCTCAAATTATTTTGTGTTAAGAGCCTAGTAACTTTTTTATGTAGTTTTTTTATTAATCCGTTTCTCAAATATTTGGTACGAGTTTCGCATTTTGATTGATGTGTGTGTAGCAGAGCGCAGGAACCTATAGAATCATTTCCCGGAAGGTTCAATGTCAGATTTAATTGCTAGGCGTCGGCGTTGGGCCCGCATCCTAGGCCGTCTTCGGATATTCAATTTGCTCATAAGTATACGTTGAACATCGTTTAACTATTTAATAAATATAAATACTGTCTAGTTTGGTTTTTACTGATTTAGTCTTGTTGATAATTGGTAAAATTTTGTTTTGTTTTATATTTTCTAAGGTTCTTCTGACCTGTCTGCCCTTGACAACAGAAACTACAAAATCAGCAAGACGTATATAATCAGCGATATATAATTTTTTTTTTCAAAATACATGATCAAATTTAAAATTGGTTGTTATTCGATTCTACTTTAACTTTGAATACGTGATACAGGTTAAAAACACAAATTTAACCCAAGTGAGAATTGAAAACACATCTCTGTGCAACAGCCATTAAAACAAAAATTTAACACATAATGAAAAATAAATACCGTAGAACATATACAACCAATAATAAATACTACCTAAGCCAAAGCTGAAGCAATAATTTACTTTGCGGGATATATTATTAATGATAGTCATTAATATCAAACTTATAACTATTAAGCTGGAACTGATAGATGGTGTAAGTTGTGTTGTATCTAACGGAAAAATAGCAGTATGAAATTTTTACGGAACACGAGTCAAACTGTTTAACCTAGCCGTATGATGTATTAGAAAATATTATATTATTAATATGACAAGACGCCGCTAAAAGTGTGCGAACATAATCGCAGGGAATCCGGAAGCGAAACGAGTGCAAATAATTGTGCAATCGAGCTTTAGCCACGCCGTGCTCGACTGCGCGCCGCATCTCTCGCTGGGAACTAATGACGACACTCGGTTCCCAGTTACCAGAATAATTTACCTTTGTGATTTAACAAAACCTCATTATTAGATTCTATGGTTAAATGAATTACACTCTAGGAACGTCGTCGGGAATTCTGTACTGAACAAATAACAACGCCAGAGAAACTCATCGAAGATGACCCGTACACTATTAATAAGAGTTCTTTGTATAAGTGTAAGTAAAACAAGCCCAAGTTGAGCCAGTGTCAATATTATCCCAGGCCGAGATAACAAAGAACCGCACAACTGGTTGCTAAACATAGCGTTCAAACAAAACACTTAACTATAGATATAAAGCACATAAAAGAATCACTTTTTTACTGAAACCTTCAAAAGGGAGAATATTCTTTAGATGGTGTGAAATAAAAGTGGTAATGGTATGGCAGGGGGGCGGGACGGTCGTGAGAAAGCTGTGATCGCCGCCACAGATGAGCCATTGAGATTGGTTTTATGATATTTCAAAATCACGTTCATAACCAACCTTGAACTTGTGGGAAGGAAATCACACCTCGCCAACACTTTTTTAATTACATAGGTACTTTTATCGATTGTTTTATCCAAAATTAGATATGAAAACTCTGGAATCGATATGCGGTCAAGTATTTTAAGAGCGTTGCATAGTTTTTGATGCAAGATTTTTTGCAGTGTATGTATGGTTTTATTGACAATTTGTTTGAGATTCGTACAAACAATTAAAAACTAATAAAATCAAGATCAAATTGATATAAGATAAATCTTTTTGAATTGTATTCCTTGTGAAATGATTGAGATTGAGCTAGAGTTGTTGAATGACTGCATTAATGTCTTATTACAGACGTCCGTTACGTCCATAAAATTCTTAATTAGCGAAATAAACTGAGCTAAATCATGCCTGCATACAATATCAAGATAAAAGCCAAGTAATTAAGAGGTCATTCTTCCCTCATGACGGAGATATAACTTCTCACACGTTGAGCGTAATTGACATCATTATGCACGCATCAACGTGCTTATATATTTTCGCAATTTTTCATAAATTGGTAATTGATTCCGGCTGTATTATCACAGGCACAAGATTGCACGTTGGTGTTGAAAATACAGATTTTGCTAAACATATACGTGATGAGAGGTTGTATAGTGGACAAGGGAAATTATAGGGGAACATAGTTGTCGACGGCGGGTCCGACACCTCCGCCGAGCCCGCGTCCATTATAACGGCACTGCACCCTCACTCTAGGGCGTAATTGCTTAAACACATAACCACCGGCGTCACGAGCCGACGGGAATCAATAATGTATCGGCGATCGAAGCTATTAGCTGCTCGTGTTCACCAGCGGAATGACACTGATCAATGGCCCTGCGCCGTAAGTTCCTGAAAGGAAATTACTCTTCATATTGATTTTTTTTAGAAGACCGAGTAAATAAATGGCTCACAACTGCATATGCCTCTCAAGCCACAGCTGTTTTGTTTTTAATTTTGATGTGCATGTGTTACCTTAAATTTGACTTCACGAAAACTATATTGTGTACCACACAACTGAAATAAGAAAATTTCGAGTTACAGGTGGGAACAGTAGCCTCTGAGTAAAAGGTAAAACCTCCTTAAATACACTCAATGCGTGGTGGAGTCAGCTAGTTTTAGAGATAAGTTTTTCTGATTTCATAAAGCTTTTAGGATATCCAAGCAATTACTTCGTACTAGGAAACCTTACCATTTTGTTTTATGTCACATTGTTTATTTTAAAAATGCCTTTGGCACACTAAATTGATTCGCTCCCAGAGATGGCATAGAACGGTTACAAAATTGCTCGAATTTCGTGACATTTTGATCTGCACAAAGTGTTTACAGTTATTCAAATACCAACGGTTGCCATGAGATACAGCAACGAACCCAGATTCCGAGGTGGCCGAGAAATTAACTTGCTTATTTTTTATTCGTTGACGTAAATTATAGAATTGTTATCGTTTGAAATATGTTTAACAGTTCTAATAATATATTTTTTTATTTGAACTGCTCAATTTATTGGTGTGCAAAAAAGTAATCGACGACTATTATTTGTCTTCGGGGCCATACAAGTCTTTTTTTAATAGAATACCAATTAATAGGATCCGATACGATTTCTAATGAAATCAATAACTGAACTAGGAAACACAATTTTGTCTATATCAGGACTTACCCAGACCTGACCGGAACTACCCAGCAAATAACGAGCATTGAATGTAATGCCTTGAGTAAGATGTTGTCCCAACACTTCACACCGGGAGGTCCTCAAGTCGTGATTAATGAATATAAACAATAAGTTTAGGATCGTGATCTGAATCTTAAAGAAGATTTTAAATTTTAAAGAAGGTGTTGATTCGCGTTTTGAATGAGACAAGATACAAGTGTAACCATTTGACTGGAATGCGCGCTTTATGACTAAAAAACAAAAGCATTGCTGCGAAGACCGGTATGTACTCGTACACTTATACTTTGTAAAACAATTATTCTAACAAATAAAAACAATAAATCAAACTGGAATTTAATAAATCCTCATAAATTAAATTATTTATTCCTTTAAAATATCAATCTTAAATTGTTTTCTCTCTTTCGTTTTTATTTGAATCAGAAGCGTTTTAAGGAACCATAAAGAACGGAGTCGAGAAAACTTACCATTTTAACATTTCTTTTACAAGAGTTCATAATTAGTGTGCTTGCATGAATAATGAAGTTTCTAAGTAATTAAACTTGTAATTCTAATAAAGGATATAATTTTACCATATGGAATGATGAGCTAACCTTTATTAGCAGTTGCACCGTAAAACATTATGCACACCATATTAATTGACCGTTGTTATGTTTCCAGAGATCAAACAACCCTTTAAATGATGTAATTCCTTAACGAGATGTTCGTATTATAAAGATAAAATTGGAAATTATGCAATACCTACCTAAAAACAGGATTTATAACATAATATGACAAGAGTAGGTGAAGTTATTATTTGGAAATTAGAGGGTTTAATGATGATGAGAGTTGTAGCGCGCGATAACAAGCGTCGTGCACAATTTATGCTCGATGCAAGACGAAACTAATTTGGCACGAACTATAAATATCTTTGGTTTTTCAAATAAAAGATATCATCGGTGTGGTGATTCGTTCCAACAATTTCATACTACGCCAGTCTCATACCAACATAGCACCTATTATCAGTATGTATTATATATAATATACCGTTTTCATTGCAATCTGCAAACTTAGGGTTCATGTGTGGGCAAATTATACCTCGAGAATGTTTATTACCATCAATCACGATGAGATCATAAATCTTTAACAAAAGGTAGGTTCACCATATTAATTGAAATACACTGAAACCTTTCACTTTTGAATTGCTCCTATAGGAGCATTGTATATAGAATTATATTTTAAGTGTGCTCTACTTTTCGCACTCAAACCGTGTATAGATAAGGGGTTGTCTGCAAATTATGTGTCAATCACACGTATAGCATTTTTTGGTATGTTTATAGGCAAAAGATTGTATGACAACAAAATACCCTTATATTATTTGACTGTATGGTTAATATCTGAATACGTTTTTGTATTGAATTTTATATCATTGTGTGTATAAAACAAAAAAGATTTCTTACTAATTTTTTGCTGTTTTATTCCAGCCAACATACTATTTCGTAGTACAGTATTCACAGTAGATATAATTTTGTCCTCGGTGGACATTATTCATCGCGAGCAGAGCCTACTGAGAGATTTATCGCCCACTCGATTTATATTCAAACTGCAGCAGTCCATATCGTGGACGATTCTAATTTGGTTCAGTGCCCTTTTTGCAGAATGTACAGATTTTCCTTATGGGGACAATATTTATGTTAGTCTATAGAGATAGGAATCGTTAAAGATCAAACCAACAATAAGTACATAAAAACGTAGGACAAGGGAACGGCCGAACCTGACAACAGTCAGAGAACCTTAGCCACATAATGATATATTCAATATGAAATGTGATATTAATGTCAACGAAGCAAGAAACCTTTCTATGTGGGTTTTATAGCTATCTGGTCTCAAGTGAAAATAAAATCTACAGAATACTTTAGGGCATTGTGGTCATTTATATCATTCGTAAAAGCTTGTAGAAATTTTTACCGCCAGTACCTTCATCTAAGGGCACGGCAGTGTACCCGCCAATAAGAGCCAAGCGAAGCGCAAGGGCACTGCCTGCCTTTTCATAAACTGTTTCGTCGTTCATGAGTGTCCGGTGTACTACCTGGTTCATATTTTCAGGATATAATGTTAATAATATGACTTATCCGCTCGAACGTAGCACGCGCGTAGACAATAGATTCATGTATTGTGTGTTGTGAGTATACTAGTGCTACGTGCAACCGCTTATTAAACATACAAAGTGTCGATAGCTTGAATACTTTCGATTTTATCTAAAATATATTGATTTTGACACTGACACACCAATGATCATCAAAATGTTTGGCTACATCCTGAAGTGCTAGAAAGCTGAAATTTGGGATATAATCTATGTTTAGTATATAAAAAAACATAAAGTTATAACTTTCACCCCATCTCCCAAAAAGGGGGGGGGGTGTGGATGTTTATATGAGACTGTCACCAATTGTATGAATTAGGACATGAATATTTAAAAGAAAAATAATTCTAGTTATGTTAATGTGATTGAAAAATTATAATTATGTCATACTATCTTTTACTCGCAGCTTTGGCAACGTTAACTTAGGGATAACACGGTTCCTCTTTCCTGGTTACGAAAACAGGATATTATTTGTACACTGCTGTAGATGGTAATATACGTCTTTTCATCGATTTAAGCTTCCTACCACGAAAAGTCCTATATAACATCCCCCCCTTTATGGTTTTGTAAGTCAAAAAAATGATCCAAGATATTTTTGTTAGTGATAAATAGTCCGCATACCAATTTTTAACTTCCTTTAAACTGCGGAATGCAAAATTTCTTCAGAATCCGTTCAGCCGTTTTTGCGTGAAAGCGTAACAAACAGACACATACTTTAAAATTACCTCCAGCAGGTTCTAAAACAGGTTTAAAAATTACCTCTGTTGTTTTACTAATCTTCTACGCTTCTCAAATACCGGCCAGAGTTTTAAACCGCGCGTCTGTCTTTATTAGATAAATAAGTTTTGATATAGAAGAGGGAAATTTAGCGGGGCCCACAATTACCTAGTGATATTAATCGTGAGAATGGCCGGATGCAGTCCGTTAGTGCGCGGGCGTTGCTTCTGCGGAGCCGAGCGTGATGCGGAGAGTTATAATTTGTTTAATCCGGGGAATAGTCGCCACCGCAATTATTAGCCGCTCGATTTGCTCGAGTTAAGCGCAATTGCTCTATTCAATGTACGGCGCGTTATCTTGCGATGCAGATATAAACGCTCGGTATGCCATTTACAATACAGATACATAATTATTGAGATTATGCAAAGAACTCCAAGGACGTGAGTGTGGTTGGATTATACTTATATTTGTTATAGGCGTTTAATAAAAATAAATATCATAATATACATTTCAATTTTAATCAGTATTGAGACTTCTATTCTAGCCATCATGTCCACTACTGTACAAGGTGTCCATCAAAGACCCTCATCATTCCGGGGTAACAGACCATAACTCACATCGCTGGCAAGCGTCGACAGGTCGCTAAAGCTTTACTTTTTAGCAGGACGCACCACAGTAGGTGAGGTTGACTTAGAACCCAAAAGTTTTATGCTTGGACTTCATTTACATAACATTTTTGCAATGAATATCCAAATAATTAAAATTATTATAGTATATAGTATTTGATGTTTAATTTAAAAATTCGGCGTCAGCCGTAGTTGCGTAAAACGTGCATAAAACAATAACCTATACACGTAAATAGTAAAATAAGAAACACGCTTGCGTCCACCTGAGTAGGCTCCGCGAATTAACCAGCGGGATGTACATAATTAAAAGAAAACAAATGTAAATCGCCCAGTTACCGAACGATTGAATAGTAGTCCCTATGGAGATTCCAGAACGTTTGCGTCGTATACTCCTGCGTAATGACCGCGCAATATTCCGAATGCTGTTGTCCAGGGACGTCGGCTAAGGCACTGTCTGCACGATATTTTATTTTTAGTGCCAATTGCTATTGCGGTTGACTATTACGCGTTATTTTTAAAGCGGCATTAAAACGATAGCACAGTGCATTTTTATCGTAATCGTGGTAATCAGAGTACTCGGCGGCGACCACCGACGGAGACCGGCATCTCACGCAACTTCAAAACATTAGAATGAATGCCCGACGAGCGAATTGCAAACGATGCTGATAGTAATCTATCAGTATCGGCATCGCGCCGAGATTAAGACGATACGACAAAAACTACGATTTAGCGTATCGCACTTATTTGAAATTTATTAATACCCCTGGTTATTAATAAAGCAAATCTGATGCTTAATAAAACACCATTCCTTTTTTTAATACGAGATCATGTAAGATTGATAAGCGAGCAATGTTAACATGTACACTTTACATTACGCGATACACGAGATATGTATGTAATAACAAAACGACGGCAATTTATTCCACGTCCTCAGAGTAGATACGAGACATATAAGAGCGGTCGCGCGTGCGACCAATCATAGTTTTGTTGGGAATCTGTGCGGTCCTATTAGTGCTATTATTCAAAACATCGAAGTCATGCGCCCGTTCAATTAAACGATCTCAGAGGCGGCGCAACGTATTTAAAAAATACGAGTTCCTATTCAATGGCTTTACTTTTTCTCCTTTTGCAAATATTTATTTATAAGTTTGTGCTTTTTATACAAAAAGACTATCGATTTCATCTTCCCATCCAACGTAACATCGTTAGGTGCTGCGATTAAAATGTATTTTTCGACCTTTGTTTTGGTTCACTTTAAGTGCAATGTCATGTACTCATGACTATAATAGGGAACTAAATGTTACTAGATAGTATTCTTTCTTTTTTATGAGAATTATTGAAATCGATCTTTAATCTTCTATTTACAAAACAAGGTTTCTCACTGAACGTGTATAGCAAATAATGTTTTGAATAAACTAGCAATCATAAACGAAATTGGATTTTTTTTTGCTATTACAAAAATACTCAACTAAGACCTGGACACGGTTTTTGAATTGGTTGTAGTAGACTCGTCCCGTAACATAGAAGTGATTTGCACTTCTGTGTTTAAGGATGAGGGTACTGTAGCTTGTGAAATTACCCGGTATTAGAGACCTAACATCTGTCGTCTCGGGTATCGAGCGGCCTTGATGGAGAAAAATAACTGTCTGTTAGTTGTCATAAAAGTATGGTTAATACTAGATTCCTATTAAAAAAAATTTTTCTTTATGACATAAACAGTCCGCATACCAATTTTTTACTCTCTATCTTAAAAAATGCGAAAAGTCCCATACAAAATTTCCCCTCTCTTTTAAGGCTTTGGGAGTAGATCTGAGAAAAAAATATGCTATAATTATTGCGAAATGTCCATATAAACATCCACCCCCCATATTAGGAAGTGGGGGTTAAAATAGGACAAGAAGTATCTTATATCCTATTCCAGGTTGCCATCTATCACTATACCAATTTCAAGAAATCCGTTCTGCCGTTTAGGCGTGAAAGCGTACCAAACCATCAGACAGACAGACAATCCGAGTCTTCTCGCATTTATAATATTGGTATGGAATTTTGTTATAAGATTATTGTTAAACAA
>PQWD01014803.1:0-22365 GCA_019425675.1 Leucinodes orbonalis
AACTTTAAAACGAGTTTTGTTTTAATACGCGGTCCATGATATCGCTAGGCCATACTTATTTTTGAAAGTTTTGACCCTTCCTTTTTTACTAATGGCACAAGTATAGTACATAATTACAAGAGTGCTTCAATTTATTTATCAATGCATTTATCTGCTCGATTAAAAAATTCATTCCAAGTGTTTGACTCTGTATAATCAATACAATTAGCGTTTTTAAATCGTAAATATATCCGTCCAGAAGGTGTCGTGGACGAATGGCCGGCGAGGAGGACACTCGCTTCGGCTACGGTCGCTTCCGAGGCAGCGCGGTCACCACGCGCCATGTTCCCCGCCGGCGAACCCCACGCACCCCACCAGCCCCACGCACCCACGCGCCCACTCGCCCCGCAGGTACACATGGCAACCTCGCCGCCCACCACACTCGCCCCACGCAAGTACACACGCCACCCACGCAGGTATACACGGCAACCCGGTACACACGGCAACCCACCGCGCCCACCACCACCACCACCAGCCGCCTACTCGCCCCACGCAGGTACACACGCCACCCACGCAGGTATGCACGGCAACCCACCGCACCCTACCAGCTCCACGCCACCCAGGCCGCACTCGCCACACGCCGGTGCACATGATACCCACGCAGGTACACAGCAACCCACCGCACCCTACCAGCCACGCCACCCACGCCGCCCACTCGCCCCACGCAGGTACACACGGCAACCCACCGCGCCCCAGCCACGCCACCCCGCCGCCACTCGCACACGCAGGTGCACATGATACCCACGCAGGTACACACAGCACCAATGACGGAGGGTCACGAGCCAACCGCATAGGGTGTACACTAAATGCACAATCTCACTAGATTTTCTTTTTTTAATTGATATTCTTTGTAATTATGACACCGGGAGTAATGAGTCTTAACTTGTTGTAGTCTGGTTTAATAATGTATCTTATATTACATAACAAAGCTAATCTTACGTATGTGTGGAGAGGTGTGCCACACACATCTTCGTGATTGTACATGTGTTTGTTTATAGTTACTAAGCTAGAATCGCTTCAGCCGAGAGAGACGTGAAGAAATAACCATAACAATATTACCACACACAAACCACTTAATAGTTTATAATAAACTAGCTTTTGCCCGCGCTTCGCTCGCATTAAATTCGGTTAACACGGTACTTTCATTTATCACTATACATAGATTTCCTCCCTCTCACACTTTAAAGGTTTCGGGGTCATAAACGATTTTTTTTTAGCAAAAATATGTTATAGTAAGCTAACCTTAAAAGATAGACTATGCTGTCGGGACTTATTTTTGTAACCTTTAAAAGGAGAAACAATACTCTCAACATGACTTTTGTGTAACTTTAACGTTTACGCAGCGTACGCAGCGAGCACGTCAAGTATGAAAAAATACCCCCGGAGTTTGAAACATTCTTCATTGCCGCTCCGCTTCTATTATCGTAGCGTGATGATATATAGCCTATAGCCTTCTCGTAAATAAGCTATCTAAACACTGAAAGAATTTTTCAATCGAACCAGTAGTTCTGAGATTAGCGCGTTCAAACAAACAAACTCTTCAGCTTTATATATTAGTATAGATATGATAGTAAAATTGTATATATACAGGTCTAGCATCGCATGCGCACGGGCACGGACACCCGCGCGCGCCGCCCGACGACGACGCTCTGTACGAGACCGCCGACGCAGAGCGCCTGCGCGACGCGCCCGACAGCGAGAGGTGAGTGTCTGTCTCGCTCGCACGGCGACCACACGTCATGGTGTTTCTGGGACTTTTTTTGCCTATCGAGATAAAATCGATTTTTTGGTGTGTTTTTATTCCCAGCGACTCTTTGGTGTGATTAGACAGTACTTATGATGAGTAATAACACTCACAATAATATAATATAACATTATCATGAACCTAAAATTACGAATCACAGTTTATCTCATATCATCAAATCTCTTGAATAATCTTAAATTATAATTTGTATTGAAAGAAAGAAAGAAAGAAAAGAAAGAAAAGTTTTTTTCGATGTATTGTCTCTGTTGTGACTTACCACTAGATTAGCTTCTGCTCACATGGTTGCTGCTGCTTAAAAAAACAGTATCTTCATAATAATCATCGATGTTATTGAAACAAAAAAGACAGTTAAATAAGTACAATCAGTCCCTGAAACACCTGATGGTATTATAAAAAAATACATAATTGGCGCTTAAATGAACACTAATCTATGTCAACCAATAAATTAGATATTTAAAGTACATACATTATTTTTTGATAAGCCGTACAATTATTTAGAGAATTAATACAAAAGACTGTACATTCTAAATAAAATGATTGTTTTGTAAATTTACACAAGCACAGTCATAACATAACACTAACATTAGATAAGGCAGTCGGTGGGCTCCATTGTGTTGTGTCATTTACAATCGTAATTAAATTGCGTGGTTAATAGCCTGTGCCCATACAAACATTTTTTGAAGTTTAATTTAAGATTTTTTACTGAGCAGGTACACTTCGATTTTTGAGTCAGAATTAACTCATAATCGCCGTATAAACATCTGATATCTTAAAAAGTCCTAACTTAATTCCCATTAGTAGTTTGCTATATTTAATATTCTGTAAAATCAGGCTTAGTTTTACACACCACTTGATTAAAACACTTCAACAATTTCTTAATCAAATGAAATTTGTAAATCGTAATAATATCAACCTCGCATCCGTCACTCGAAGCGTACCGGCCCAAGCGGGAGCCCGGCGGCCGCCTCGCGCCCGACTCTCCGTTCTATCATTTTAGTGATGAATTTATTCAAGCTCAACAACAGTTAGCCCGGTGGGCGAGTGAAGAGAGGTGGGGGCGCGGCGGTTCCTGCCGTCGCCGGGCAGCAGCGGCAGCGACGCCACGCTGCGCGCCGCCGCGCCCGCGCTGCCCGAGTACACCCACTGACCGACCCCAGCCACCCCACACCACACCGCCGAACCACCCCGTCTGCACACTTAGGGTAATCACGTTAACGACTAGTTTAACCGTTAGCGATCACGATAATTCTCACGCGTAGCTAAATAATCGAACGCCGCGACGCGACGCGCCGGCAGTAGTTATCGTTAGACGACCGGTAACATGTAAATATTATTGACCTATGAAGTATTAAATGCACATTATATAAACGATATGACTGACTGTAGTAATTGAACGATTTAGCGTTAACCGTCGTAAGTGTCGAGCCGACGAGGTGTGTCGCCCGCCGCGCCGCCGGGGATCACTGTTACGTTGGAAATTGTTCGATGATTATATTTATTCCATTAAAACGATACGCTTTATAACTCTTATCTATGTTCGGTGCCGCGTCCCCGTGCGGTGCGGCGGTTCGTATGTCTAAAGTAACTTTAAGTAAGACTTATCGTTTTATGGACGTAGCGTTAAGTGATGTACGGTGTCGAGGTCCTGTCAGACGTCGAGTTCGCTCCCCATTGACTTCCGACAGATGAAGCTCGAGTAGCTTGCAAATTAGATAGGCGATTAACAAATTGAGCTAATAATCGTAAGCGAAGCTTTAATGTGACATGTCTTAGTTTGTGGATGTCGCTTAGACGCCAACGCCGAGCTCGACGTCGCGTTTGATCCGTGAATGTATTAGTGAGGTATAATTTTGGCCGACGGTCGATCCGACTCGTATTCAGCGCCCGGACGCTCGCCACGCCGCGGCAGTGGAGTGGGCATCGCAACCGTCCCCGGAGAGTCTAACTATCGCTTCATTCTGTGTCACCTCTCCGACCAGCGCCCAGCTTCACATAACTAGCGATCGCGTTTAGGGAATAAAAAAACACCAATAATGTTTAAACATTATTACGAATAGGTCACGTTGCTTTCCTGTCTGTATCATTTGCCTGACGATCATGAATTAATTGGTTTCTTCGAATCTAACACCAGAGATCTCGTATCACCGTGCACAATAATTTCATATAAACTTAGCCCATAACGTACACATATTCTAAAACTTTAGTGTGAATAAAAGTTATTTCGAGTTTTATCAGAATATCTATTATTGCATTGAATTTAAACGAATTTACTCCATAAACCCAATGGACATGGAATGTTAAAATGTAATATGTTATAGTTTTCTCGTTTATTTTATTGTGACAATTTAGAACGTTATCGTTTCATTCGCGTTTACGCTAGGCTAGGTGGCGCGGCCACGGATGTAACTTATAGGTAATTACAGTTAAAATATTGAATAAATAGAATAATTAACCTCGTATCGGCTGCTATCACTCTGGTACGATGTTCACTGGCGCTGTGAGGCCATGCGCCCTGTTTCTGAGTAAATATTCTTATAGTTATACGTTATGACATAAGTAAGTCTAAATAGATACTATAAACACGTACAGGGTAGATGTAAATGCAATACTCTGTAACTGGGGGCGGCACTCGTTAGCAGCGCGCGCCCATCGAGGGGTTCTGCCAAATAAATTTGTCCTTGATATTTGTACCGGCCTCATGGACGCACCATTTCGT
Organism: Leucinodes orbonalis; assembly: GCA_019425675.1. Classification (NCBI taxonomy): domain Eukaryota; kingdom Metazoa; phylum Arthropoda; class Insecta; order Lepidoptera; family Crambidae; genus Leucinodes; species Leucinodes orbonalis. Next base: position 4,521 of record PQWD01014803.1, read on the forward strand.
TAGGCGGTCCCGCGCTGCGCCTGCGCCTCCCTTGAGCTCGATGTTTGCCGTGGCACCTAACTATCTGGTGCCTCAAACAAGTGGCAATAGAATCGAATCTAATATCGTTCACTTTAGTTATTAACATACGCTGACAACAAGTACATTATAGACCTATGTTACTTCCATACATATTACGGTCGAAATTCTTTAGAGAATTGCTTCGAAGCGATTGACACTTGTTTGGGCGTCCTGTAAACTAGACAGCAGATTTACTATTGTCAATGTGTAAATATCACTGTTTGATAAATGAACATGCTATGTAATGTTGATCCTATAATGATATTTGTATTAATATTGACAATAGTTTTGTCAACTAGTCTTGATCTCAATTGTACCACCATCTCTCATAGCGATACTGTTCAGTAGTCGCTTTTTAAATTGTTTCAGTTTAATTTTAATTAAATTTGCTGTAGGAATATTTGAAATTGTATGAATTTATATATGATAATTATGTAATAAGAACTTTTTTCCCAATAGCCGATGGGGAAAAAGGTTCTTTAGAGCTAAATGGTAGGGTTACCATAAGTTCTGTAACAGTTGGATAAATATTAAGACGTTGCGTTAACAGTGTTGACACATCAGACGTTTATATTAAAATGTGTGAATCGCTGAGATGATGGTACCTGACTAAGAACGTTCACGAGTGCCAGCCACCCAGTGGGCGTCGCGTGCGCGCGTTTAAACCTTAGAGCATGCGCGTGCGCCGGCAGGCAGCATTTTTAGTATAATATCTAACTATAATGCCGCGACTTTCTAACAGAGTGAACTACTTCCATTTTGTTTCAGCTTTTTACATAATAATATTAAACATTATCAGTGAACATGTAACCATAAAAGCCATTTATAGTTGCAATGATCAAATAAATTACTCATTTTCAAGATCGCAGTATAACAAATGGTGCAATAATTAAGTAACGTAAAAGTAAATTTTCGGTTCCTAACGAAAACTAAATCCTCGACTCAGCTCTTTGGTAACATGGTAACTATTTTTTAAACGTACACAAAAACTCTGGAAATGAACCCCACTGTTGAAGATTTAAATTCTTTATTATTTTGGTCACAATATTAAATTTTAGTTTGTATCCATTTCAACGAAATGGAATTATGTCGCTCTGATAGTAACAGTGGTAAGAAGCGAGTGCGCACGCGCAGCTGTACGCGTAGGCCTAACACGTCAATTGCGAACGGCGCCGGACTCCGCCATTGCTCACGGCAGCGCTCTGGCGTCGCGGGCGGCGCGGCGGTCCGCGACTACGGTGTTCATATATTACACCGTAACGGGACACCACAGGGGGGCCCATCATTTTCACTGTACAAGGACACCAGCAGGACACATATTTAATTCAATAACAATGGATATTGTGTTTGAAGTTACAATACAACAGTAAACACTCATATACAAAACGGGTCTGAAATTGTATTGTATCCATGTTTTTATTGTACATGGACACTATCGGACCCATATAGTTGACCGTAATGGAGACCACGGCGTTATTATTAAACTGTAAAGTAACACTATTTAGTGCCCGTACAGAGTACAATTGTATAAAATAACTTTGTGCGTAATTTCACCTTAATATTATACGGTACGTAACAACATCGATGTACTGGATGATATGGTGGCCGTATATACAAAATCAACTAAGGCTCATTTATAATTCAGTTTTTAAAAATACCGTGATTGTATATATAACACTAGAATAGCGTTATATATATATATATAGAATAGCGCCCATATTTTTCAGTGTTCTGGAACAAAATGTGTAATAAATGTAAGTAAAAACCAGTTTTATTACACTGCAATTGGACACCACACGGTGTCGTTAGATTCGTACAGGGAGGAGCACCCAAGGGCCGTTTATAATATATTATTGTGTGTTTGTGACGATAAAACGTATACATAATTCTGGTTTGGGAATCGTCAGACACCGTGACGAATGTTCACGCTTGTCAATAACCTAAGAATTCAAAATTATTCATAATTCTCAACGCACTTGATTTAACAAAATTGTAAAGATTGCTATTGTAAAAAATTTATCCTTTTCTTTGGTATATGTAAACTAAGAAATAATAATACTACTTAATGTGCATACTTAAATTGTTTTACACTGGCATGAACGTATAATAAGTTAAATTATTAAATAAAACGTATTAAATAATTCTGCATGTGTTCCAAGAGTGTTGTTGAAAATTTTGTGGCAATAAATAACATTGAACCTAAGATTGTATCAGTTGTAATAACTAGTTATCGAACGATTGTTGCATTTAATTTATCTAACAAACCTTGGTAAATGTAAATATGTATCTTCAATTAAAATAAAATAATGAATAAGTAATTATTTAGAGAATTGTTAAAATGGCGATTGTTATTTTTCATGTAATTAGTTTTATATAAATAATAATTTATGTACCTAAGACAAACATTTGGAAGTGATTAGTTAGTTAAACACAATTAGTGGTGACGGGAATAATAAATCGAAAGTTGTTTTAAACTTTATAATTAATAAAACACTGCCATAATTAATGTACAAGCTTCCATTTGTGTACACAGGGCCCATTGCAACTGGTGTAATCGTGGACACAGGCCGATGAGACGAGACTGATTTGTGTATTTTCAATAGTAACACTTACAACTAGATCTTATTTTAATTTTTGACACGCTTTTAATTGTAAAGAACTTTTCAATTTACAATTTCACCCAGCATCAACGTACATTTAAAATATGTCAGTTAGTTGAAAACCATATTGCCATAATAACAAAAAAACAAATTGGTCTCAAGCGGCCTTAAGTGCGTCAACACATTACCTATTAAGTAGTTAGCGGTGTCTATATGAAAATAAATGTTGATTCTGGAATTCTGTAGTGATAAACTTGTTTTATACTAGTAGTAGATGTAAGGGTGAATGTGAGATGCCGTGGGATATATGTGTTGCTCAATATATAGTAACTTAGTAGTCGCCGCGCCGCTCGCCCGACCATCGCTGCTGAACTACTGATTTAGAAAATGTTAACGTTAAGTGATATTATGTAATATAAACATACGAATTTTAAACGAAGAAACGTTGAGACGTTGTAATTTTCCGTTTTATTTTGTCCTTGTAAATATATTTGCTATATGATTTACTAAATGAATGTAACATATTATTAATGAAAAAAATAGATGAACACAAATTTTATGGGTGGTTTTATTCTTTGTCCCACATACGCTTGGTCACCCTAATTCTATAATGTGGTACCTATCATGCGCCAGAAAAAGGTTGGATAATAAAAGTAACAGAAAAATAATAAAAATTATGTCATAATAATAACACAACATATTATAGTAAACACTCAACTATATTAATAGAAAATTTTAATTATTTTATTAGGCCGTAGATTATTATGCAGCCTTGGTTGGCAAGCAGTGTCAGACATCGTCCCGTAAAGAACAAGTGTTAAGTGTTAACGATTCTGTATTTCAGAAAGAGTATCTACTATCTAATAAATAAATAAACTACTGCAAAAAAACTAAAATGATTAAACTTACTAAATTATAGAGTACATTTGATTTATATCATCTTAAAACATCTAAAGTCTAAAGTTACTCAAAATACCTAAAATCAAAGGTACTATCTGGAATAACCACGGCCTATTATAAGAACATGAGAGTACATTTTTAAATCCTAAAATCCAAAAATAGGTTTATATTTTTTCACGAATTTGTAGTACACTAAAATTAAGACAATCATTCGTGGTCGTACTGGGTAACATCACACTATGCTTGGAACCTCTACACGTATATTGGTTACCTTACTCATAGTACAATCTGCCAATAAAGTTACTGGTCCAAAAGGTAGAATCAAAAAGTTTTCACTTATAATATTTTAGTGGATATTATTTTATATATGTATGTATGTTCCCCTGTATGTTCCGGCAGCAGAGCCAGCAGAAATCTAAAGAGAATTTCGACTGCAATCGTCGTCTTCGTAAGTATTTATAAATGTAAGTCGGCAAAAAATTTAATTTAATATCTTAAGGTTAATTTCTTGTAAAGATTGCAAAAAATTAATTAAAGACAACATTATGTTTAAAAATAGCTATAAATACACAAATTATTTGCTTTGACATCCATGTTATTTAACTTTACGTCCAATAGTCTCATTTTACTAGTACATACACTTAACTATTTGATGTTGAGCAAGGAGCTTCCATCAGAAAATAATAAGAACAACATCTCCAATTTAATACATTTATTATTCTAAGAAAACAAATAAGAATAGAAGTTACGACTACTAACATCATAAACCGAATAAATACAAAGACATGACGTATTTATTCTGCAGAACCTTTTAGTGTTAAGAAAAAAAAAAAATAATGAACATCAAACAATTATACTGAAATATCCGTGCTTTCGCTCCTTCTTCTTATCAAAAACTTTGCAAAGTCATCCTTCTGCGGATCAAAGGCACACGTCTTCTCGCACTGCGCTGTGGTGGCTGCCTGCTCTATATGATCACCAAAAGCTTTCACATCGTCTCTCTTTAACTCCACCATATATTTACGAGATTCCATTATAACATTAGCGTCGTCGCGCGCCATCGACCAAACACTCGGCTTCACCCTTGTCAACATATTATGCCCCACAAAAACACCATGAAACAATCCCTGGAACTGTGGCTTATGGGGATAATGGTCCAACGCAGAAAGGGACAGAAAATGCACTTTTCCATAATCCACATCAATATATGTGTTGCGGTCCTCACGCAGCAATAGTGGCACCTCAGGGCCAGCGTCGGAAATTTTCGCATCTAACTGACTTAATACAACCATACCCAAGTTCTTCTCAGTCTCTAAATTTAACGCATTTGCATCGAAAGCTTGCCGATTCTCGAGTTCGTACAGCATTCGCATAACATTACGTTCAGACACATCAGTTGCTCTCTTGAAATTCACACCATGCGATGATTTCAACATTTCTTTGTCATCACAGTCCAATCCAAACGCAATATATGGGGATGTCACCATATCTCCTAAATATCCTCTATGAAGATACCTATCTCCACATTTGCAAACGCCTGCTGCAAAACTGACATTAGGCCTACAAACCTCAGTCTCCAGCCAAGTAAAAGCTACTCCATGTTCTCTAAAATGTTTGTATTCTTGAAAACAAATTTGGCTGGCCAATTCCCTTAACCGCATGTGATAATCCCAGTCGTAGACTCCAGCACGATTGTCGTATCTTACACCAAGACTATGCCTGATTCTGTGTTCCCATAGTTCGCATGCATTAAACTGATTCGTATTGCCAGTGGTCCAGAAATTGAGCAGGTTCTCGAGGTAGTCCCGTTCTCGATACTTCATCTGGTCGACAGATATACACGGTAAGAGGCAACTCATGAAATCTGGATTCGTGATCATACCAACTAACTGGCGTGCTTTAGCGATCAAATATCTTGAAGTCGGCGGACGCAGGAGTAAGTTCCCGTAAATTTCCAGCCATCGTCTGGTTTTCTCCATCAGCCCGCATCGAGTTGTTTTCTCTAAAGCTAACGACATTAGAAGGATTTGTCTGGCTATGAGTTCAGGGCATCCATCGACTACGAAGATGTTCATATACCGTCTGGTGTGTCGGTATGCTTGAGATAGCGTTTTAAGGAGATGACGTCCATCGCCGCCTCCAATGACAAGAAAATTGAGCTCGTATGCATTTTCGTCGCCATGCTTGAGGTATTCTTGTTGTAGATCCAACGCGGGACTTATTCCCCAGTACATTGTTTGTTTGTATGACACTTGTGTTTACACGTCGACTGTCAGTTAGAAAGTATCGAGATAGTCAATGTCACGGCGATGTAAGGATGGTTTAGCAAATGAAGCGTGGAGTGTTCACGTGGCGATAGGGAGTTGCTATGGTTACGATCTATTTATGCAGTGTTTCCCGCCAGTATTAATAAATGTTAGTGTTGTGCTTATTCAATAATTTCAAGGACAATTATCTTTTGGTACTAGAAAGTATTTATAAAAAAAATGCTTCATTATTATAAGTTCTAACACGTATATAATTTGTATTAAAAAGTGTTTTACGAATTCTAACGCAGATCAGAAAACAATTACCGCCATCCCTACTCATCCCGTTGTTGCCGTAAGAGGTAGGTAATAGCGGAAACCTTCAGCAAAGAATGGGTAGTAGCGCCCTCTTATTACACCTTGTTTCATAGATTCTGCTATCTCAACCCGCATACCAAAATCCTTCGCTAGAGTAAAGTAAGTATTTAGTTGGTAACTTGATATTAAAGTGAGACTTTAACTTAGATACAAAGCTTTTTGAAGCTAATTTCATCCAAGATAGCTAATGGGTATCAATATATAGTATTATTATAATGAATAATAAACCTGGTGTCCAAGTTTATAAACGCGTCCGACAGCTTATCTGCTTTGCTTGTTATCTGCGTAAGTATTATGTTAGCTGCGCTTTTCCTATTTTTGACAATTTTTTACGGAATACCTATACTAAAAATGAGTATGGCTTTAGCAACTTACCTATTTATCTACACGTAAAAATCCGTATTTCTTTTAAATCTGTTTTTGGAAGTAATGTCTATTTGCTAGTAAAAATTAAAAAACATGTTATGTTGTAATCATCAATTTCTCGCAATTCATTGCTAAACAAAATTTTTCACCGGGATATCTGGCCCGCATTTAGGGACAGATAATCCGGTCATCTTTCTAAGTCGTCGACTCAACATCGAAGTCGCGTCTTACCCTACACTTGCTAAGACAGTCTCCATTTATAAGTATTTTCATAAGAATAATTATTTGTTGGTATCACATTCCATGTACCAACATCACTAGTATCGTGTAGTGTGTAAATCGCTCGAGGAGCCACGTTACCTGCACTATACGATTTAATAAAATATCAAAGGCTCTCGAAACTGCCACTTCAATGCACAATCATATTTATTATTAACTTATACGGTATTTTGAATATTTCACTCTTAGAGAAGAGCGTCGGTGACTCATCGGTGTGGACTGTTGCCTTCCAATCTGGAGGGTGCAGGGTCAAATCCCGCCACGTACAATGTATTGTATAAATTATATGTACCTACGTTTATCCGACGCTCTTACTGTGAAAGAAAACATCGAGAGGAAAACCGCGCACGAGGTTCAAAGGTTGTGCGTGAAGTCGGTCAATCAATACTGGGCCTGCGTGGACAACAACTAAGGCCTATACACCCTGTACGGTTGGCTCATGGTGGGGATGTATAATAAGCTGAGGATGATAACTCTTAGAGATACTACAGTGGAATGAGTACACGTGAGCAATAACATTATCAATGATATATATAAAGGTAGATACGCCATCCGTGCCTTAAAAACAACGAACGCGAGAGAGTACAGCTTTTACTCTTTGTATAGGAGCCCTTTTATTGATGGGCGTTCCCCAGGGCTCAATATTGGGACCTTTGTTATTCTTAATTTATATAAATGATCTAACTTATTATACTCAAAACATCTCTAATATGTAACGTGGACAGACAAAAAGTAACTTTTGACGATGTAAATACTACACTTTTTCAGGTTAAACTAACTACTGAGTTTCTTGCTGGTTTCTTCTCAGTGGAAAACTACCTCCCGAACCAGTGGTAGCTTCATTTGACATTCATAAGTGTTCTGTAAGGACCTAAACTGAATAAACACTTTTCATTTTCATTTAGGTAAATGTGTTCCAAATTCGAAATATGTGTATGTGTGCTGTCACTGCAAACAAGAATTTAATTTTCTGCGTTAAGGTAACTGTTGATTTTATGCAATATTTTAATAAATATTCTTTTATTTTAAGGGCAAACTACCGGGTATTTATGAACACACTCCCAATCAATATATAGAAGATAAATCATAGGTAATTATTTGTCTTCTATAATATAACGTGGCAATAGATACAATTTTATCAATCTCACCTGCCTTTGGTGCGTCTTTCTGAACAAGGTTACTCATTTATGACATTTCCTTAATTTTTCTCCCATAATTCATTGCCATCATTGCCCTCATCCCCTGTTCCTTACTTACGAGTATTTAGTTTCAGAGTTAGTTGACTCATTTGTCTATCATCTTGTTTAAAACTTATTTTCTGTTTATCCCCGAAATATGTTGATATTAGCCTTAACCTTTATAATATGTTCCCTTCCATACCCATAACATTATACTTGACACTTCTTGTAAGCTGGATAATCATCCATCAACGGCATAATGCGTGTACACAGCTCGCACACTTTTTTATTTCACTTTCTGAGTCATTCAAATCAATTTCAGTTCCTCTCATTCAACTCAAAACAACACAGCGAAAATAATAGTGTTATTTTTTACCAATGATTTAAAAAGTATAGATTCGTGATATGCTCACAAAACGATCGAAGTGTTCCAAATGCAGTGACAGCACACATAACACATATTTCGAATTTAGAACACATTTACCTAAATAAAAGAGTACAAACTGTACTTTCTTCGGCGGTTCGTGTTTGTGGCACGGATAGCGTATCTACCGTTATATATACATTCTGTATATCATTGTTTTTTACTCACAAATAGGATAAAAAAATAATTTCATAAAAGCACAATATATGTTATGTTTATTGTCATTAAACACTTCTCCAATTTACATTTACATGAAAAATTTGTCAATTATTCCAGTTAAACATTTGGTGCTTTATAAATTTTTGACATATTGTAATATATAACGAAAAACTTAAATATTAGCATGAAAATAGTATAAAAATATAAAAAGCACACATGTGACATTTAATTTTATCGCTTCCCTTTTATTTCGTATTTATTATTTATAATACTTTCCTAAACTATAAAACGGTAGTGTAAAAATATAACCAATGTGAACAAATTTGCATTTGTTTGCAACCTTCGAGCTTACACTAGTAAATGCAAGGCATTGAACTTGTCTGTTGTATTTTAGTACGATCACTTACATCTAAACATATTAATACGTATATCGGCTACTATAAACAAAATTAGAACTAACTATGCTAAAGTCTAGTATCTTCTAGCAGTTCACTAGATGACTCATCCAGATAAAACCTAGTTGTGTTTGTACTACGGCTTTTGTTCAACATTTCAGTAGTGGTAACCGTATCTGTTTTTGTGAATTTACTCTTGGTCAAATTAATCCAAAGCTCTCTTGTATTTTTATTTCCAATAACAAAGAAGAGAAACAAGATGAATCCTTGGAAAGTTACTGTTATAGTAAACAAATAGGCCGCCACGATATTCTTCGCAAAAAATCCAAAAACCCATGGTATACCACAGAGAAATGCCAGTAAGCAGCTAACAGATGAAGATCTTAATATGTCATTCGAATCGTTATGTTTCCGTAAGTTCCTCCTTTCAAACAAAGATTTTACTATAATACCGTACAATATCCAATTTATAAACCACATTATTGCAATCGGTGTAAATACTGTCAACCACAGCGCAACACCTTTTGGGTAGCAGAACCCACCACTAGGCGCCATTTCTTCAAATTTACCAGAATACGAAAGTGGGTTCACAGCCATAAGTATTCCAATAACGAATATAGGAAACCCCCAAGAAAATAGTGATGCCAGATACAATTTATATCGTATCTCAGAACTGAAAACTAAAACTAACTTTCTGTATGACAAAATTGAAATTGACAACATCCAACAAAATGTTGCAAGAACTGAGTAATGCAGCGAAACTCCTATGATGCTACAACTGATATCGGTTTGATCAAACTCGACACTGACAGTAACTAGGAAGCATATATTCAGTAGATATACAGCCGAGCATAAATGTAGCCATACTTTGTTGCTGTCATTTCTACGCCAGGACTTAAATACAGCGGCGGTGATGGCTATACAAGTTATTCCAAATATTGAGAAACTGCAACCGATTATAGAGATGACCTCCAAGATTTGCTCGTTCAGAATTGAAAACACATTTCTCTGAACAAGTATTTCTGCAAAGTGAGTCAAATGGTTGCAGCGACAGAGGTCGAGCTTCCCTTTCGTTGATGGGATGAGTGAGCAGCCGTCCTGAGACCAATGTCCCAGGTCATTTCCGTCAAAATGCCAGTACGCACACACGCGTCGCTGGTCGCGGTTTATTTTTCTCTCAAGTGGGTTCAGATATATTTCAACCATCTGAAAGGACATCGCAGATTAATTTTAAATAAAAAACAAAGGCACATATTAAATTTTGAATATTACCACAGATAATATAATATATTCTATAATATTACCCTACATATCAGTTCCAAATTATTTTCTTTAACTTAAGAATGAGGATCGAAATCAAAACATATATATTAAATTTAGGTCCATAGAGAACACTTATGAATGTCAAATTAGAAGCTTCACCTGGTTAGGACTGTAGTTTTCCACTTAGAAGAATCCAAGTAGAAAGTCAGTAGTTACCCTAAGATCGTAACGCAAAAATTATAATTTGTAAGACCTACCTCTCCATCTTCAAAGCCAGTGAAATTTTCCACGTTAATGCTGATCACTTTACTGTTAAGGACACATTCATGGTCGCGCTGGAAAGCCCTGTCGGTTCTGAAGGCTACGAAGCTGATGCGGCGATGCGAATTTGTCGTAGACGGTGGCAAAAGTGCAATAGCATCACTTTCTTCTGAAGACAGATCTAGTACAGGACCTGGATTAGTAAAATATTTGGTGATAAGGAACAGATATGTTGTGTTTAACATTATTATTAACATTTAACAAGCCAGAAACGGTTTTACGTTTTAACCATTAACATTTCCCCAATTATCTTCATTTCTACCGGTAAGAAGTTATTTTCATCTTAAAGAAATCCACAACCATTTGGGAATAAGTTAGAAATCATTTTTAATTATGTTTTGTTTATTCTTATCGTATTATTAATTAGCAGTATTGAGTGCAGAATTAATACTGCCTTTTACACTCAAAAGAATACGGAGTGAAGGTATTTTCGCTGCTTGCCGCCAATCGATCCCCCGAAATTCTTTTTCTGGTACCACATCAGCCGAGAGCACCGCAAAATTGTTCCGGACGACTTGACCAGTTGCCTCAGAGTCTAAGCTGAATCTTCAAAATATTTGTATTATATGAGACATATATATATATTAATTAAATGTCAGTAATGTTCAAAACTGTATCCTCAATCACATAAAGACATAAAATATTAAGAAATTAATTGTTAAAAGTAGATTTCAATATATCAAGTTAGACGTTATTCAAAACGCTTATATGTTTTTATTAAAATTTCATGGTGAATCAGATAGATAGATAGATAAATTACTTAATTGCTCACATTTTATAAACGGTTCACACAATACAGAAAAGTCACACATACAGTGGGCAAAGGCGGCCTTATCGATACGAGCGATCTCTTCCAGGCAACCTTTAAGTAGAAAAAGTTAAAGAAAAAGACAGGCAGTAGTCAAGTAAGGCAAGACATAAAATAATATACAAGATAGTATCTGTACAACATAAATAAAATATGAATACATAAGTATATAAAATAAATACATAATAATATACACAAATAATATAATAGCATAGCTAATAATGTAATGTAAAATACCTTGTTCCTAGTTTATCCAATTTCATCAGTAATTACTAGGAATCTCCACATCTGTATTGAGCTCAAGAAGAGTATCCACCTAAAATATTTTTCAAAATAAGGATGTGTTAATCGTAGATATGCGTAAGGTCCAATCCTTTAGAAAAACACAGCGTTCATCGCTCGTTCGTTCACCTTATGACATAAGTTTCATGGGGCATGGGTTACAAAAAATCATTAATGTGCCAAGTAGACTATGTAGTATATTTGAAATATATATGTAGCATATTTATGTATGTATGTAGCATATTTGAAAATAATGTCGTCTTGCACTGTTGTTCAATTTTTTAATGTAATAAAATTAAATTTTAGCTTTCTTTGTTTATAAATGTGCGTTTAAATTGATTCTTTTTTATCTTATTCAAGCCTCCTGTTTTATAAGTTGAGCTAACTTGAACTCTATGCATATCATTCGAATAGAAACAACACTGAGACCTGCGACTGTTGGAAACTTGATTTGTGACTNAGATAGCTAATGGTATCAATATATAGTATTATTATATGAATAGTAACCTGGTGTCCAAGTTTATAAACGCGTCCGACAGCTTATCTGCTTTGCTTGTTATCTGCGTAAGTATTATGTTAGCTGCGCTTTTCCTATTTTTGACAATTTTTTACGGAATACCTTTACTAAAAATGAGTATGGCTTTAGCAACTTACCTATTTATCTACACGTAAAAACCCGTATTTCTTTTAAATCTGTTTTTGGAAGTAATGTCTATTTGCTAGTAAAAATTAAAAAACATGTTATGTTGTAATCATCAATTTCTCGCAATTCATTGCTAAACAAAATTTTTCACCGGGATATCTGGCCCGCATTTAGGGACAGATAATCCGGTCATCTTCCTAAGTCGTCGACTCAACAAGTCGAAGGGCGTCTTACGCTACACTTGCTAAGACAGTCTCCTTATATAAGTTCATAAGAATAATTATTTTGTGGTATACATTCCATGTACCAACATCACTAGTATCGTGTAGTGTGTAAATCGCTCGAGGAGCCACGTTACCTGCACTATACGATTTAATAAAATATCAAAGGCTCTCGAAACTGCCACTTCAATGCACAATCATATTTATTATTAACTTATACGGTATTTTGAATATTTCACTCTTAGAGAAGAGCGTCGGTGACTCATCGGTGTGGACTGTTGCCTTCCAATCTGGAGGGTGCAGGGTCAAATCCCGCCACGTACAATGTATTGTATAAATTATATGTACCTACGTTTATCCGACGCTCTTACTGTAGAGGAAAACCGCGCACGAGGTTCAAAGGTTGTGCGTGAAGTCGGTCAATCAATACTGGGCCTGCGTGGACAACAACTAAGGCCTATACACCCTGTACGGTTGGCTCATGGTGGGGATGTATAATAAGCTGAGGATGATAACTCTTAGAGATACTACAGTGGAATGAGTACACGTGAGCAATAACATTATCAATGATATATATAAAGGTAGATACGCCATCCGTGCCTTAAAAACGAACCGCCGAAGAGAGTACAGCTTTTACTCTTTTGTATAGGAGCCCTTTTATTGATGGGCGTTCCCCAGGGCTCAATATTGGGACCTTTGTTATTCTTAATTTATATAAATGATCTAACTTATTATACTCAAAACATCTCTAATATGTAACGTGGACAGACAAAAAGTAACTTTTGACGATGTAAATACTACACTTTTTCAGGTTAAACTAACTACTGAGTTTCTTGCTGGTTTCTTCTCAGTGGAAAACTACCTCCCGAACCAGTGGTAGCTTCATTTGACATTCATAAGTGTTCTGTAAGGACCTAAACTGAATAAACACTTTTCATTTTCATTTAGGTAAATGTGTTCCAAATTCGAAATATGTGTATGTGTGCTGTCACTGCAAACAAGAATTTAATTTTCTGCGTTAAGGTAACTGTTGATTTTATGCAATATTTTAATAATATTCTTTTATTTTAAGGGCAAACTACCGGGTATTTATGAACACACTCCCAATCAATATATAGAAGACAAATCATAGGTAATTATTTGTCTTCTATAATATAACGTGGCAATAGATACAATTTTATCAATCTCACCTGCCTTTGGTGCGTCTTTCTGAACAAGGTTACTCATTTATGACATTTCCTTAATTTTTCTCCCATAATTCATTGCCATCATTGCCCTCATCCCCTGTTCCTTACTTACGAGTATTTAGTTTCAGAGTTAGTTGACTCATTTGTCTATCATCTTGTTTAAAACTTATTTTCTGTTTATCCCCGAAATATGTTTATATTAGCCTTAACCTTTATAATATGTTCCCTTCCATACCCATAACATTATACTTGACACTTCTTGTAAGCTGGATAATCATCCATCAACGGCATAATGCGTGTACACAGCTCGCACACTTTTTTATTTCACTTTCTGAGTCATTCAAATCAATTTCAGTTCCTCTCATTCAACTCAAAACAACACAGCGAAAATAATAGTGTTATTTTTTACCAATGATTAAAAAGTATAGATTCGTGATATGCTCACAAAACGATCGAAGTGTTCCAAATGCAGTGACAGCACACATAACACATATTTCGAATTTAGAACACATTTACCTAAATAAAAGAGTACAAACTGTACTTTCTTCGGCGGTTCGTGTTTGTGGCACGGATAGCGTATCTACCGTTATATATACATTCTGTATATCATTGTTTTTTACTCACAAATAGGATAAAAAAATAATTTCATAAAAGCACAATATATGTTATGTTTATTGTCATTAAACACTTCTCCAATTTACATTTACATGAAAAATTTGTCAATTATTCCAGTTAAACATTTGGTGCTTTATAAATTTTTGACATATTGTAATATATAACGAAAAACTTAAATATTAGCATGAAAATAGTATAAAAATATAAAAAGCACACATGTGACATTTAATTTTATCGCTTCCCTTTTATTTCGTATTTATTATTTATAATACTTTCCTAAACTATAAAACGGTAGTGTAAAAATATAACCAATGTGAACAAATTTGCATTTGTTTGCAACCTTCGAGCTTACACTAGTAAATGCAAGGCATTGAACTTGTCTGTTGTATTTTAGTACGATCACTTACATCTAAACATATTAATACGTATATCGGCTACTATAAACAAAATTAGAACTAACTATGCTAAAGTCTAGTATCTTCTAGCAGTTCACTAGATGACTCATCCAGATAAAACCTAGTTGTGTTTGTACTACGGCTTTTGTTCAACATTTCAGTAGTGGTAACCGTATCTGTTTTTGTGAATTTACTCTTGGTCAAATTAATCCAAAGCTCTCTTGTATTTTTATTTCCAATAACAAAGAAGAGAAACAAGATGAATCCTTGGAAAGTTACTGTTATAGTAAACAAATAGGCCGCCACGATATTCTTCGCAAAAAATCCAAAAACCCATGGTATACCACAGGAGAAATGCCAGTAAGCAGCTAACAGATGAAGATCTTAATATGTCATTCGAATCGTTATGTTTCCGTAAGTTCCTCCTTTCAAACAAAGATTTTACTATAATACCGTACAATATCCAATTTATAAACCACATTATTGCAATCGGTGTAAATACTGTCAACCACAGCGCAACACCTTTTGGGTAGCAGAACCCACCACTAGGCGCCATTTCTTCAAATTTACCAGAATACGAAAGTGGGTTCACAGCAAGAAGTATTCCAATAACGAATATAGGAAACCCCCAAGAAAATAGTGATGCCAGATACAATTTATATCGTATCTCAGAACTGAAAACTAAAACTAACTTTCTGTATGACAAAATTGAAATTGACAACATCCAACAAAATGTTGCAAGAACTGAGTAATGCAGCGAAACTCCTATGATGCTACAACTGATATCGGTTTGATCAAACTCGACACTGACAGTAACTAGGAAGCATATATTCAGTAGATATACAGCCGAGCATAAATGTAGCCATACTTTGTTGCTGTCATTTCTACGCCAGGACTTAAATACAGCGGCGGTGATGGCTATACAAGTTATTCCAAATATTGAGAAACTGCAACCGATTATAGAGATGACCTCCAAGATTTGCTCGTTCAGAATTGAAAACACATTTCTCTGAACAAGTATTTCTGCAAAGTGAGTCAAATGGTTGCAGCGACAGAGGTCGAGCTTCCCTTTCGTTGATGGATGAGTGAGCAGCCGTCCTGAGACCAATGTCCCAGGTCATTTCCGTCAAAATGCCAGTACGCACACACGCGTCGCTGGTCGCGGTTTATTTTTCTCTCAAGTGGGTTCAGATATATTTCAACCATCTGAAAGGACATCGCAGATTAATTTTAAATAAAAAACAAAGGCACATATTAAATTTTGAATATTACCACAGATAATATAATATATTCTATAATATTACCCTACATATCAGTTCCAAATTATTTTCTTTAACTTAAGAATGAGGATCGAAATCAAAACATATATATTAAATTTAGGTCCATAGAGAACACTTATGAATGTCAAATTAGAAGCTTCACCTGGTTAGGACTGTAGTTTTCCACTTAGAAGAATCCAAGAGAAAGTCAGTAGTTACCCTAGATCGTAACGCAAAAATTATAATTTGTAAGACCTACCTCTCCATCTTCAAAGCCAGTGAAATTTTCCACGTTAATGCTGATCACTTTACTGTTAAGGACACATTCATGGTCGCGCTGGAAAGCCCTGTCGGTTCTGAAGGCTACGAAGCTGATGCGGCGATGCGAATTTGTCGTAGACGGTGGCAAAAGTGCAATAGCATCACTTTCTTCTGAAGACAGATCTAGTACAGGACCTGGATTAGTAAAATATTTGGTGATAAGGAACAGATATGTTGTGTTTAACATTATTATTAACATTTAACAAGCCAGAACGGTTTTACGTTAAAACCATTAACATTTCCCCAATTATCTTCTTCTACCGGTAAGAAGTTATTTTCATCTTAAAGAAATCCACAACCATTTGGGATAGTTAAAATTTCATTTTATTAGTTTTTTTATTCTTATCGTAATTTATTAATTAGCAGTATTGAGTGCAGAATTAATACTGCCTTTTACACTCAAAAGAATACGGAGTGAAGGTATTTTCGCTGCTTGCCGCCAATCGATCCCCCGAAATTCTTTTTCTGGTACCACATCAGCCGAGAGCACCGCAAAATTGTTCCGGACGACTTGACCAGTTGCCTCAGAGTCTAAGCTGAATCTTCAAAATATTTGTATTATATGAGACATATATATATATTAATTAAATGTCAGTAATGTTCAAAACTGTATCCTCAATCACATAAAGACATAAAATATTAAGAAATTAATTGTTAAAAGTAGATTTCAATATATCAAGTTAGACGTTATTCAAAACGCTTATATGTTTTTATTAAAATTTCATGGTGAATCAGATAGATAGATAGATAAATTACTTAATTGCTCACATTTTATAAACGGTTCACACAATACAGAAAAGTCACACATACAGTGGGCAAAGGCGGCCTTATCGATACGAGCGATCTCTTCCAGGCAACCTTTAAGTAGAAAAAGTTAAAGAAAAAGACAGGCAGTAGTCAAGTAAGGCAAGACATAAAATAATATACAAGATAGTATCTGTACAACATAAATAAAATATGAATACATAAGTATATAAAATAAATACATAATAATATACACAAATAATATAATAGCATAGCTAATAATGTAATGTAAAATACCTTGTTCCTAGTTTATCCAATTTCATCAGTAATTACTAGGAATCTCCACATCTGTATTGAGCTCAAGAAGAGTATCCACCTAAAATATTTTTCAAAATAAGGATGTGTTAATCGTAGATATGCGTAAGGTCCAATCCTTTAGAAAAACACAGCGTTCATCGCTCGTTCGTTCACCTTATGACATAAGTTTCATGGGGCATGGGTTACAAAAAATCATTAATGTGCCAAGTAGACTATGTAGTATATTTGAAATATATATGTAGCATATTTATGTATGTATGTAGCATATTTGAAAATAATGTCGTCTTGCACTGTTGTTCAATTTTTTAATGTAATAAAATTAAATTTTAGCTTTCTTTGTTTATAAATGTGCGTTTAAATTGATTCTTTTTTATCTTATTCAAGCCTCCTGTTTTATAAGTTGAGCTAACTTGAACTCTATGCATATCATTCGAATAGAAACAACACTGAGACCTGCGACTGTTGGAAACTTGATTTGTGACT